>JALLPA010001818.1:0-10062 GCA_036939895.1 Thalassiosira exigua | reverse complement strand
CACGTTGTCGTTCTCCCATGTCCGAACCCGATCAATGGGCATGATGCGCGCGGTTTGTATTGATATATATCGATCAAGGAAGCCAGAATAATCACACGGTCGCGGCCGAGGAGGAAACCGGTCCGCCAAGAATTAGGCGGACATATGTCTCCATGGGGTCTAATTTAGAGTGGGGGGGGGCTTCACCATAACACGACATAGTACATCCTGACAATGAGCGTGAACATGTACCTCGGAATTAGTAGTTGCTAAATGGAAATCACCGATTGTTCCATTTTGTGGCAATGGCGTGGATTTCTCATGTGGGAATTAGCAAGTGCTGGGCATGATGAATCTTTGTAGGATATCATGCAAGCCTACAAGGATGGCCATGTGAAGACAGACGATCTCGATATGACTTTGCACGGTCATAAAAAAAGCTACAGATAATATGAAAAGTGATGGGAGGGATGCCATCTTCAAAAAAGTCGAAGATAAACACAAGTTGATGAGGAGTGCAAAAGACAAATAATCTGAATCAAGCAGAATGTGATTCAGAGAAAGAATTAACGACCTTAATGAAAAACTGCGTCAAAGTTCCAAAAGTAAAATAGGATTGAAAGCGTTCTAAATTTAGAACAACACTACATAATGTCAAGAATTGGCAACACCCCAGTCCAATTTGGACAAAATTCTCAAAAGTAAACTAGTCAAGATGATTGACAAAACTGGCCACAAATTAAGTACCTTAGTTTATTGCTATGTGCAATTTTAAAACCAGGTTGTTACTTTAGTATGATATTTGGACAAAATTTGCCATAAAATGACTAACATGGTTGAATATTGATCAAAATTGATTATGATGCCACTAATTCAGCCAAAGTCTGGCATGTAAACAACTGTCAATATGACAAATTTGGATCGCAAAATTGCAAAGATAAGTAGGAACTAATACCAAATGTATGATGTGCAATATTTTGTCTGAACTTCTGTGGTTTTGATCCACTAGCCAATCAGGCCTTACTTCTTACACCATCTTTTATTTCCGTCAGTCCCATCGTGTGAGATGATCACCTGAAATTACTTCCCTTAAAAAGCAACAAGGATCACCAGTGAAGATGATGGATGATGAGTATCCCCATTCCATCCTTAAGAAAGCTGTTTTTTGTTATGCCACAATCCACAGTTGTGGAGTCTAACTTGAGGCGGAGACATCAACCGACTCGACTTCCACTCAAAGCAGTTGTGCTGTACAAACACGACAATATTCTTTTATGTGTATACAGTGCCTGTACACTTATATTTACATTGTATGACACAGCTCCAAAATGTAAATATATGTATGTTGTGTGTCGTAAATATAACTGTACGTAGAACTTCAGTACTAATATACGCAGGAATTAATTTCCACCAAAAATTCTGTTATGACTCACGAGTGAAATATATCCGTGTGTAAAACATCCAAACGTAATTATAAGTGTGCAGGCACTATATCAAAACTTGAACAATGATTCATTCTTGCAACATGATCCAGTTTGTACTATTTAAAATTCAATATCATAGTGATGATATCAAACACGTTATTCGTGCTTCCGTCCAAAATGGGGACAGAAAAAGGGTTTTATTTGATACTTTTTAAATGCGAATACCAGCGTGGTCTGCCGGTCATAGTGTAAATTATCCTCATCAACTTTGACCCAAATGTGTCAGATGAATGTATTCATGTCCAAGATCAACATTGTTGACAGTGATCTGTCACCAGGATGTGTGGAAGTGATGTGGAAGAGGTCCCTTCAAAGATCAAAGATGCATTAATTGTAGTTTAAAAAGTTTCCATTTCCCCCATTAATTGGGACATATTTGATAGTGTAAAAAAGACAAAAAATTACATGATTTGAATGTATGTATGTAGGTAACATTCTGGAGGAATCAAAAAGTGAGAACTATTTATATAAATAAATTTACTTGAAATGAAACGTGGCTTTTTGGGATCCAACCAAGCGGTGTGAATGCCAACTTTCTCGACACACTGTCAATCCTTGGCCTCTCTAAGGAAGCAACTTATCTAATGTGGCCATTTTCCACGTCATAACCCTCCGTCAACAGACACTGAAATTTGGGGACATGTTTGGGATATCATTGAAACTGAATATTTGTTAGCCCAAATCTTGGTGGTATCCGCTGAAATTAGAGGGGCATATATGGCACATGACATGTACTTGCTGATATCTGATCTCATTTAAAAGGATATATTTCCTCCAAATTCTTTGCGCGTATTGTAAAAATCGATGTGTTCCCACTTGGGGACATATTTGGAATCACAGATATGGAACTATTCAAAATAAATTGTTTGTCAGAAATTCAGCTAATATTTTTACAATTTACCTAGACAAAAATCTCATTTCAGCCCCTACCTTTGACACCATGGTTGTATTGAAATTGAACAACACTCTCTTGCTTGTTGTCCCTTTATCTTATGCCTATGAGGATGCTGGTGCCATTGGATTGGGAAGTTTCTGAACTTTCAGTTATAAATCCCAGTAAATTTCCCTGATTTGTCTTCCATATGACATTTGAAAATCTGTGAAGAGAGGGAACCTATTGTAGGTAGTTACCTAGGGCACACAATGTTACATACATAAAAATGAAACAATTACCCCAAATATATAGTAAGAAGTAACAGAGCCATTCTATGTGCTATAATTCCTCCATGGATCGATATAGCAGATAGAGAAATATTCACACACGGAAAATCATGGTTGGCTCTGCTATCTGGACTACAACAGTAGAGCAGAGAGAGAATTAGTAAAACTAGATTCTGGGAGATGATAAACCTTAGACAATGATAGAACAGTATTATAAGTTCCAAAATATGATTCAAATAAACTGGATTTTTAATCACCAATTTCTTTGTCCAAAGATGGGTTGCCAGCTAGTGGATATGATAACGACCCAATAATTTCTGGCAAAAAAATAGGATGTTGTAATTTCGGACCCATTGAAGATAGCCTATCCCTATTTCACATGATGAAACAATGACAATTTAGCACGCTGTAATAGTAATATCCCACGAATAATTACCAGCTCATAACTTATGTCTCGATGATTGAATAAGGGTCATCTATAAAGCATCCCCAAGGCAATGACGAGGGAAATGGGGAGAATAAAATTAGAAAGTGGCAAATATGGAATCGACAAGCATTGGAAAACAGCTAGACCTGTACTCCAAAGAGATCCATTAGTTATATCCTTCTATGACATCTGTTTCAACCATCTACTCCCATTACTTTTCTGGTAGTATCTCTTCGTGGTCATGTCTTGCTACTGCGCAGTCAGGCATGATTGTTGACCAGGACTGGCACATGTTCTCCCAATCAGGGTCCCCTGCGAGGTGGATGTAGCCCTGATGTATTGCTGTGAGTGCAAGGCAGGTGTGTGAAAGTCTCCTGGAGTATCCAACCCTCGATTGGTTTTGCCAGTAGCCACCAGTACATAGTACAAATAAACAATAAATAAAGAAGAAGAAGAAGTCTTAACAATTACTCCTATGCTATGAAGGCAAACATTATTTGGTTATATCTTTGCAACCCATTGCTTTTGTTCAGCTTTTGACAGAAAAAGACAAAAGCTATTTTCAAAAGTACTCCTGGGGTAATTTAATGAGACTACATTCTATGTTTCGCCACCACTAATTACCATGCATCAATGCCTCGGTGATGCTCAATATTAGTTTTGATCATGTGTGAATCACTGACATAGAGGACACGTACAAAAATATTTCCTATCCTTTTCCCCTGTTGCCCTACCAATGCTCAAACAGAAGTGTTTCGGGATTGAAACTATCAGATGGAATAGTATCAATGCGATTCTCTTATGTGATTACAGTCGATGCAATTAGATGTTAATCCAATTTACCATATGGATATCAAACATTCTTGTTTACTAGTTGTGCAACCTGTGAAAGGTGAAACTGTCACTACATATCATAATTGATTATGACGAAGCTAAAAATATGCATGATTTGGCCGCGCATACTTGAAAATTTTACAATCTGGATGGATTTTCTCTAATGATTTTAGGTTTTATTGCTTTTTCTTAACCCACATGGTTTAGATTGGTAACTCTAAATAGGCTACTGCTTAATCAAGCTATCTCAATAGATAGGTAGCTAGAGGTGCATCGGCCATACATTTCTCGGACTTTTTGACAGCGTGGAAATAAATCATTTTTAGAGCTATCAATCCCTCAAAATTATTGCTGACCCACCAAAGGTAAATGGCATATTAAATGAAGTCAACTATCGTGCATTAACCTTACTAATGCGCCAGGCAGCATTTCAATCATACGTTGGTCTATCTTCAAGGTGACTGATCACTGCACTCTTTTGGCCACTATTCTCCGACACCTTCTGGTTTGGGCCGAAGCGAACACGCTCAACTTTCACTTCAAATTACTCTAGGTAAACTAAGGAAAAGGCAACGCAGTTCTTTGAACGAATGCATACCATACCTTACATAAAATTTAAGCTTTAACTTCAAATGAATAAACATTAGAGTAAACATTGAATCTCCCAAGCATCACACGACATCTACGGTCATGATTGGGTACAAGAAACTGAAAAAGACTGTACAAGAATCATAGATCAATAAGGACTAGATATATGAAACGACCCAAGAAAAGCGGCCCAATAATTTCAGGCATGAGGAACATAAAGCCCTGGTGTATGATTTAGGAAAAGCAGTGTTGGTGCGTAATAAGTTGCGCAAAAAAGTATGTGCAGGGTTTAGGTCGACTCACCCGGGGCAGCTGGCGGGGCCGAAGGAGCCGGAACAGCCGATACTGTCGCAGCAGCCGGACGTTCGGGAACCGCGTACACGACAGGAGCTGGATCGAACCTGGGGAATTCCACGGTCGCGACGGCCATGGGGATATCTTCCTCAAGCATCTGTTGTAAGGTTTGTGGATTCGACGCCGTTGCTCCGACCGGTGCCGTCGTCGTTGCCGCCGTAGCGAACGTTTTGGACACGTTCTTCCCCACGAAATCCGTGTACTGACCGCTCACCCCGGAGTTGGCCCTCCACGTTCCCGCGAATCCGTTCGTTGCGAAATCGAACGTTCCCTCGGTCAGCACCTTCAATCCCTTGTCGGTGCCCACCAGCGTCTCCTCGACCCACCACGCGTCTCCGGAGTACGATATGAATCCGTCGTTGATCACGGAGACGCCGTCGGCGTCGCTGCAATTTCCCTGAATCGTGTACCCCGTCGAGCCGTTGTTCTTCAGCTCCATCTTCACCGTTCCGGAGAATTCCGACCCGCGGTCTTTGTACTTGGCGTCGAAGTCTCCTTTGTAAGTTTCGAAGTTGCGACTCGCCGCGTTGCCGTTCGCCCTCGGCTTCGTCCGGGCCTTCGAGACGGCCTCGTCGAATCCGGCGTCGCTTCCGGGGCTGCCCCCCTTCTTGTCGTCTCTGCAAAGGAAGCAAGCGGCCATCGCTAGGACCCCGAAGATGGAGAGGAGGACTATCGCCCATGTTGGCATCCTACTATTGTTTCCGCCTCCGGAGCCGTAGGTGTTGGTTCCGCGGCTTCCTCCGTAGCTATAGCCGCCGCCGCCGCCGCCGCCGCGACCGCCCCCTCCCGAGCCTCCACCGCCGCCTCCTCCTCCCCCGCTGCCCCCTTTGAGTCCACGGAGAAGTGGAGTGAATTGGTCGTGGCCTCCGTCTGCGTCGAAGAGCACATCCACGGGGCGAGCGTTGAAAGACATGTTGTTGTTTCTGGCGAGCAGAAGAGACCCCGTCCTCACGAAAGAGCAGCGTAAAATAAGCGCAACAAGTGATGACCTCCACCAAGAATGAGTTATGTCCGTCCTGGGGGAGGGAGCGCAGCGCGCAAGCGAGGAGGACGGAACGGAGAGCGGAGCCGCGGCCGTGAACTGCCGAATGTGAACTGTGAACTGTGATGTTTATCTCATCATGAAATGAAGTTCGGTTCTATATCGCTAATCAGTGAAAGGACAAATAAATAGGCGATATAAGAGAATTTTTCACTTTGGAATATATACCATATATGAATAGCAGTATTGGTTGTGAGGCATGGCAGAGTTATCGCTCATTGACTTGCTTCATTTATTAGTAGCGATTAAATATGATATGTTCACACTTCGGCGACTGTTGACTGTCGCTGTCGCTGTCGTGCATGCCTCCAATAACCCAACGCCGACGCCAACACCGCAACGAACGACGACGACGAGCCCGCCCGCGGGGGAAGAAGAGAGCTCTGTCGCCGAGCGATGCCGCGGCTGGAATACGTCCGGGTGCGATCGACGGAGTCCGCGGGGGGCGACGCCGAACGACGCGACGACGACGGAGAACGGTCTGTCGAGGGGGGCGTCGGCGTGGAATCCGTCTCGGTGGACATCCTCATCGAGGCAGAGTCGACCGTCGGCGGAATTGAAGAGGGGGATGCGAGGCCGGACGAGGTCCGATCGTCGGCGTTTGATGAGGTCTCGGCGAGGAGGGGGTCGGAATCGGCCGCGGGCGTTGTCGAGGCGCGGCCGACACCGGAAGGACGGTGCTGGGTTGCAAACCAGGACCAGGAGCACGACGGAAAACCCTCTGGGGGTACGCCCGTGCGCCCTTGCGAGGTTGATGCTGAAGGTGCAAGAGAGAAAAAGAGGCGGGAAAATGAAGCGGTCGAGCCTAGGGAAACGGGAAGGAGCCGAAATGGCGCATCTTCTCTCGTGGAGCCGGGGGTGCAAGACGTTGGTCCCTCCACGACAACGGACAAAGAGGACGATGATCGGGCCGCGCCTTTGACTGTCGCTGTCAACCGCGAGGAAATTGCTATAGAGCGACGGTCCGCCGGATCAGAAGACTGCGGAGGATGCATCGAGCGCCGCGACGCCGGCCAGGACAAGGGCCTCGTCGTCCACGAGCCACGCGCCAACGACGCCCTCAGAGCAAACGATAATCAACAGAAAAACAAAGTGAATGGTGGTAATGCCAAGAGAAAGAGAATGAACCACTCTCTCAATTCCAATCTAGCCACCATAGTGGCAGGGGATACCCATTTTGAAGAGGAGACCACCTCCTCCAAGGACTGGTGGTTCCAGGCCACCCAGAAAAGGCAGAACACCGCTCGGTTCCGGGTGGCGGAGCACGAGCTCGAAACCGAGTGCCTCAAAACCAGTGGGCTGGAGAGGGTGAAGTACGAGAAGCCGGCACGGGACGAAGACCACTACGAAACCGGCCTCCGCAGAGGTCGGATGAGGAGGCGGCTGGCGAGGTACGAGGGAGAGCAAGAGGCGAACAAGAATCTTCGGCTCGATGGCATCATTTGCAAGTCCGAGCACATCGGCAAAAATATCTGCGAGGGCACGGGGGCTGTCCAAAATAACCTCTTCCAGCAGCTAGAATACAATCGAGATGAACTGAGGGACCAGCAGCAATTCCGGAACGAGCTCTTGATGCAATTTCAATGGAAGATGATGGCCAACCAACAAATGCATTATCAAATGCAGCTATTGATGCAAGGGCAGCTGGCGACGTGGGGCAGGATGAACATGCAAAACATGACAATGTTTGGGCTTCATCCAAATGCGATGGCTGCTGCAGAGAACTCTCAAAGCTTGTATTCAAACCTCAGCTCTTCCACTAAATGCGCTGTGTCAAACAATGCAATGCAATGCGAAGGCCAACCTGCTGGAATATCCAAGATGATTCCCAATGCTTACTCATTTGATACTAAGGAAAAATCGACTAGTAACACCAAACGCAAAGTATGATGCAAAACATACTAAGCAGATGATAATATTGGCTACAAAGTACCGATCAATAAAGATCAGTCTCTTTTCTTTCAACGCCTTATTTCAGTTTCTATTCGACGAACATCAAAAAAATGTGACAGAAAAATAAAGGGACTGTGCCAATAGAGCATCCCGTGTTGAATCCAAGCTCTTCCATTTCGAAACTAACCGTGGTTCTACCTTTCAACCCAAGGCGGTCTGACAACGAACCAAGTGAATGAACTTCCAAAAGGGACATGTGCCCAACCAAGGTAGGAACCAAGTAAAGGAAGTAGGGACAGGGCAAGCGCAGTGCTATGCCCTTGCGGGGGGAGAGGATAATATTCGACCCCCACACATCTGCATGGGGGTCCAGGTGTCTAAATAAAGAACAACAATTGAGCAAGAGCCATGGAAACATAAATTTTGAAGGCGTTCGTACAGAATTGCAAACACAAAAAAATCTTTACTAAGTATGCTCAATGGAGCATACAAGACTAAATTTCTAGAAGCCCAGTCCCATTTTTATTGTTGCATCAAGTCCACCCAACCCTGATCATGTTTGTCGAACTCCTGTTTTATTTTCTCTCTCCAATCTGCATATAAAACCGACTGTCTTCCCTAGCCTTTTTCTTAGCCCCCACCACCACGCAGTCCACCCCCCTCTTCCCTCACTCAACTCCCTCTCCCCTGCTTGCCATAGCTCTTATCTGAGACTAAGATCGCATCTCAATGAAGTCGATGGAGAAATAAATCCCCTCTCCATTTGGCCCGCACCGATGCCCAATCAAACACAGCCCAAGCTGTCTAGTGGTGAAGGAGCAAAGATCATATCTGCTCCGTTCGGGAATCTTTTGGTTGAAAGCAATAGAGAGTTAGTAGATTGAACCATTCACAGCAAAACAATATCTTATGTGTCAGCTCATAGTTTGAGAGAAAGTGCTTACAATTTGTTTGCCTGTTTTTCCGGGATCCGGAAATTCGTTCGGAGTCCATGTCTGTTTTTTTTTCACGGGCCTTGACAATTGTGAGGGTAATTACTGAATTTGAGACAAGGGTGAAAGCCTCTCTTGGTGAAAGCATTGACAAAGGGCCAAGCAAGGGGAAGGCAAGGGCGAAAAGTGAAGGTGAAGCTGACAACAAGTGTGAAGAATGCAACGGCAACCAGGAGGGTACAGGTGAGAGTGTCCACAAACTTCGAAGGGCAAGTGCAATGGAAACAAAGATAATAGATGCCAAAGAGTACAATAAAGGCGGATTCGCGAAGGAGACAGTGGAGGGTTGCAACAGAGGGCAACGACGGAGGGCGAAGGCAGCGGCAATGATTGGCAAAGAGCGAAGACAACGGCGGCGAAGGCAACGGACCGGGGCAACGGCGGCGGCAAAGGCAAAGGGGCCAAGATGGCGGCGAGGAGGAAGGCAAAGGCGGTGAAGAAGAGAGGCAATTGACGCGGCAGACAGTAACAGCGGCAGACAGTTAACGGCAAAAGACGAAAGACGAGCGGCAAAAGGCGAAAGGCAAACGGGCGCCTTTTTGCGGCGGGGAGACGGCAATGACGGTGAAGACAGCGACGACCAATGACGATCAATCGTTCCCTTTCTTCGTACGTTCTATGAGAAGTGTCATTCTCAGACAGTATGTCCGTAGTAGTAGGTATAATACCTAGCTAGCCCACTCTCATCATCTTTTCTCTAGTCTGACATGGTTGCTTCCTTTGTTCTGAGTCCTAGGGAAAAGCGGACCCTCCGTGCCCGCTCGAGGCCCTTAATTTTTGCCTCGGCGCCGTTGCCCCCGAACCGTGTGGCTGCATCCCGTATTGACAATGCTCTTGCGGTGCGAATGTTGCACTGCCGAGCGCCGGAGCGGCGCGAGGAAGCGTCGCCGAGGCGCCATGGCGCCGAAGCAAAAAAAGGGCCTCTAGGGGGCACAAAGAGTCCAATTATCCCTAGGAGTCAGAACAAAGGAAGCAATCATGTCAGACTAGGGAGGACATGAAGAGAGTGGGATAGGTAGGTATTATTATTACATACATAGCCTGGGGGTGACACGCCCCCCCCTACACTCAAGACGGCCGAAGAACTGTTGAGAGTAGATAAGACAAGAGTATCTCTTGCGAAAGACACAGACACAGAACGGATGACATCACACTGCTTAAAAATCCTGTACCATGGGTCAGCACATGGTATCCTAGCAGCATGTGGCCTACTAACTGTCCCTAGTTGTGGATTTTTCTTTTGGCAGGGGGGTGCAGCACGAAACTCTCCAGCGCCCAGAATTTCTAGCATACTGCCCCACCCCTCTG
>JALLPA010001817.1:0-10057 GCA_036939895.1 Thalassiosira exigua | reverse complement strand
CTTAGAGGGTTACAATTATCAAGATTTCAGGGGGAGGGAGGGAGGGGGGTATATGATAATCTCTGTTTTATAATTATTGTCTTTGAGTTGTCGGAGAACATAATGGCATGACTCATAGCTTTTATTTAGTAAATAACCTGTCATTGCACCCTTTTATCCATGTCTGACTCTAGAAAAATCGAATACAATTAAAGGTACCGGTCTCATACATTACTCTGTCATAAGGAGGCCACAGTTGACACATGATGTGTCCGTGCAGCCACACCACTTGTTCAGTCTTTCTCATCACCCCAGCCCTGACACATAATCGAAGTAACACAGGATGAATGTAGTCCAGCCAGATAAATCAGTCATAAGAGATCTGTTGCATGCTTGGCACAAGAAGAAAAATATCAAGTGCCCCACTTGCAAGACATGTGTATTTCAATATGACGGAACTCCTGACTTCTCCTCTGTACGAGTTAAATATGAAATTGTGTTAGTTCATCACTCACCATGTCCATCTTCCATTGGGAATTGCGGAAAGGGTCTCTTCTTTTGTTTATCCTGTGGTGGTCAGAGTTCACATACATTGGGGAGACTACAAGATAGAGGGTGCAAATGCGTTGGAGTCAAGAACAAGAACAAAGACAAAAAGAGCTTTAATTGACAGATCCCCACAAGCAACAGTGCGGCCAGCAATTATGACAATGTTGGATATTTAGGGGATAGTAGTGCGGCCAACGATGGTAACAGAAAGAACCCCGCTGAGGATAGTGCGAGCCATTCTCGAAACAACCCAGCAGAGGATCATGTTGCAAGCAATGATGATGTTAAGTATGATGTCAACAATTCTTATGAGTCAGCTTTGGATCTTTGTGGAGACTCAGATGTGAATGCTGCAATGGGTGATGAAAATAACACAACAGAGTATACTGTGACAGAGGATAGTGTGTCAAGCTTTGGCAACAAAAAGAACCCCACAGAGGATAGTGGGAGCTATTCTCAAAACAACCCATCAGAGGATCATGTAGCAAACAATGATGATGTTTGGTATGAAGTCAACAATTCTCATGATTTAGGTTTGGAACTATCTGACAACTTTGCAGTGAATCCTGAAAAGGGTCCCATCTATACAAGTCCACTCACTATTCTTGCAAATCAAAATGAATGGTCTAGTGTTAGTGCCAGGTTTTTTATTCGGGACCACAAAAATCGGGGGGATGGATTAAGAGGTTTGATCTTCAATTCTGTAGTGGACTCAAAAAACTCCAGTGATTTTTCATCACTTACAGTTCATGACATGTTTTTTCATCTCCACATTGCATCAATTCACTATGGAATTTCCACTGCAAAATCAATTGACATCACAACTATGATGCTCCACAATAGTTCAGAACACAATAAAATCATTGAATCTGAGAGGAACATGCTGTCCGATGCTTATCACAACTCAATAGTTCAAGTCCTCACTGCCAGTGGAATTGTAAACAACCAACATCAAATACAAACAATTCTTCAAGAAATCAACAATCACGTTCACACAGAATTGCAATCAAATCGTTTAAAAAGCTGTTCCATCAATTTATCAGCCCCAGTGCAACATAAGACCGTTCGAGCTGTCTATATCGAAGGACATAATTCCATTGTCAAGAATCTACCAATTCCAACAGTTGGTATTTGTAACAAGGCTGCTTACATCCCAGCAAGACAAATTATCAATCATCTGTTGGCTATTGGGATAGATGTAATGTTTTTTTGTGCAGGGCATGCAGAAGACTGGATTGACAAATCAGGCAATTATGAAACAAACTTCCTCTGTGATCTTCATAAAAATGTGTCAACTTTGAAAGATATATCAATGGATACGCGAGTAATCCTTGTGAGAGTCTGGTCAGATGGATTTGAGGCTCATCAGATCAAAGGAAAAAATGAATTCAACAGTCTGCAGGTATTTACATTGACAGTACTTGCCCCAACATATCAAAATACCAACCGCCACACAGTTCCCTTTGCAATGTGCTTCAAAAGGAAAAACCATGATGATATCTTCATTCAGCTGCTGGAGGAGTTAAAAGATCTTCAGTCACCTACTCTGAGATATTGGGGTGGAGAGGAAAATCAAGTTTACCCTACAATGGTGTTTCTGGAAATGATTAGCAACGATCTTCCAGAGAGATGCTCCAATACTTGTACCACTTATAATGGAACTTTCACTCACAGATGGAGACATTCATGTCGTTTTGATGACAATACTGTTCCTTCGTGCCAGTCCTGTCATCTTAAAAACATTGAATTCATTCTTTCTCCCCCATCAGTCAATATAAAGAGGGAAATCCACTGCAATCAATGCCTTGATTGGTGGAGACAGGTAGTGACGAAACCCAAGATATACCCAATTCAACCGGAATCTTTTCTAGGCGAAATAAAAAATTTCCCTGCCGTTGAGCTATCCTTTGAAATGATCTATAACTCAATTGTTTCTCTCCAAGATTGGTGCTTTTCCAGTAACTTGTCAAATGCAAAGAAAGGAAAGGTGATAAAAGAATACCTCCAAGCAATTGGGTTTTCATCTCAATTAATTCAACCATTATCTGAGCATCTTATTGGGGGCAAAGAAGCATCTGAATTTCTTGGTTTCCCTTCCATTCTAAGAAACTTTAAAACAGTCAATGTGGAGATGAATAGCTTCCAGACAATGCCTATGCATATGTGCTTCCTTGGCATCGAAAAATCTCTGATAGCTTTAACTTCTATGTTAGCCAACAGAACAGATCGTAAGCAAAATGCTGCATGGCATAAACTCATCAATGCAATGAAAGGGAGTCAAGAAACAATCAATTCAGTATACCTTGTTTGGTGTCTGGCCATGAAATTCACCGACACGGAGAAGAAGAATCTTGGTACTGGCAATTGGCAATCTGATCACTTCCTAGCATTTACTAGGGTCTCCTTGTTTCATTTTTCTCCTTTAGATAGTGGTGACATTTCAAACAACCTTGACAAACAATTGATCCTTTCTTATAGGAGCATGAGAGTGACTTGGTTCTGCTTTATCTCCCACATTTTTGCGGAAGAAAAGGTTCCTACAGAGACAATCAATGTTTTGGTGAGATTATTCTTATCATCCTGCAGAAGATTCTGGATTGTTGGAGAAAGGACAAATGCAAATCAACCAACAGATGGGGGTAATTCCTCCGGGAAAAGTACATGAGGAAAAAAGAGAAAGCTTGATGATGGGGAAACGTCAAGGAAGTTGGATCAAAAAGCAAAGAAAAAATCCACACCATTCTATGTGAGAAAGGCAAATTTCTTAAGTCTCTTAAATGTTGCTGACATGATAGAACAATCTGGTCACATGCGGAAATGCTGGGAGGGTGAAAATGAGAGTTACATTCAAAATGTCAAGAGGGAGATCTCCACCATGAAGCATAACGAGAAATATCTCAAAACCATTCTGACTAAAATGTTGAAAACAGATGTCTTGGCTTTCTTCAATAAGGATAATCCCTTCTCCAATGCAAAGAAATACTCCAGGACCAGTCATGTAAGGATTTACAACAAAGGGCTGAAGCATTCCACAGTGGAGGATGTCTTCTCACAGGAGGACATTGTTTCAGGGGTGATAAATATGAAAGGACATCTCTTGGTCTGTTTTGAAGAATCACGTGTCAAAGGAATAGGTGTCCACCCCCTCATCTTCGATGACATCAAGGGAACTTGGAAATGTAATCTTTGGTATTCTGAAACTCTACCGCAGTCACATCATTCAAGTGTTTACAAGAGCAGAGAGGATCTATTGAAAGACTGTATGGACTTTTTCATCCTTTTGAGAGAGAGGGATACAGGTACTATTTCAATGAGAACCATGATCTGCCGCAGCTGGAGGGTCAGAGATGATATTGGAAGATTGAGATTACCATTACCACTCAAAAATGTACTGCTAATGAAATAGTTATTTGGTGTTATTTTGTCTGCTTTTTGAACTTCTCCATAAGTTGGTTCCAAATTTTTGCATACTCGCTCTTCGCTTTGTTGCATACATTTGTTCTTAACATCCTTTCATAGGTGGTGTCTCTTACAACCCTAAAGCCTTTCTTCTCTCCCCTATTCCTTTTCCTCTTACTAGTGGTCAAACACACTGCCGTCCCTTGTACAAAATTGAATCCTGATTTATCTTGGAGCATTTCATGCACTCTTTTCATCCCTGGAACAAAAACAAAACCATGCGTGATCTTGTTAAACGAGATCCCTTGCCCACAACACCAATCAATATTCTCTTGGTTGAAGTATATTGCTCTCATTTCAGGATGAGCCCCATCAATGATGTGATATTCAACCTGGCTTGTCTCTGAGGACATGTACGGTGAAATACCAATCACATGTCTATAAGTAACTGAACCAAAATCAAGTTCAAGAGAAACCAGCATTGGAAGCTGCAGTTCAGTGACAAAAGACTGCAACTCAGTATAACATGAAATTGATGGGAGAACCATGATATCATAGCCACAACGCTTAATCAAAACATGGATATCTTTGAGGCTGCAACCATATTTTTGAGACCCCAAATGCAACATTTCTCGTTTAAGTCCAGTGTTGAAGTGATTGATGTAAGTGAGAAGGTTCACTGTATTTCCAAATGCACAGTTCCACTTCTCTCTTGTCACTCTAACAGGGAGAAGGATGGAAGAATCGACCACTGGCGGAGAGGTATCATTATCAGGAGCGCAGCCATCTTTTGATGGATCAAATCGAGCCGTAGTTGTTCTGATACGTTTTCCACGTCTGAGGTTCTCATTATCCGGAGTTGGCCTTCTCTTCCTTGTACGTTTTCCAGGTGTGGGGCTCTGATTTCCTTCCATTCCTACCACACCAGCTGCTTGGAGAATTTCATCAAACTCTTGTGGTACATTTATGTATCTTGTTTGACGTCCAGGTACTTCACTTGCTTGAGAAAGTAAATTTCCTATAGGATCATTTGATTGAGCTGTTAGATGAAGTGAAGTTGCTAAAGGATTCTCCTCATCGTTTACCGATCCATTGTCACTACCAGGATTGAACTCATCATTCTCTTTTTCACTGCCAGAGACTTCACCAACAGACTCTATCATAGCTTCTTCCCAAACATTTGTTACATGTTTACCCTTCATGACTGTGGCAAAGTCTGTATCCTGAAAGCAAGGATTTGTCATCCTCTCCAAAGTCTTTATGAAGGGAATCGTGTCATACACAAATGCAGTGGAGATGGCCATTTGGGTGTCGGCAAATCCAAATGAACAATTGTTGTCGTTATTATCAACAGGCAATGGAAGATACGAGAGATAGGGCTGAAGAAGGGTTAACTGAAAAGATGTTGGTCTTTTGTATTCTTTTTCCAATGACGTGAAATGAGTCTTCAGTTTTTTCTTCATTTTAACAGGAAGGTCCTTTTCAACGTTATGCTCAAGTGCCCCAAAGAACTCAATATCCTCCTCTAAATATGCTTGAACCTCTTCACAAGCAACCCATTGAACACGTTTGTTTTTTTTGGAAAATCTGCAAGAAGATGATAAAATTCTTCCCCCTTCAAGAATGCAGAGATATTTTGCAGTTTCTTGTAATCTGCAGCAGTGACTTCTGAAGTCATGACATAAACATTGGAGTCCCTGATGATCTTGCTTTGGCCATCCTTGGTGAAAATATTTTCACACCCATTGGAACATTCGAATGCAAATTGATGTGCAACTCTTGGTATCCTCCTATATTTGTGAGCATCATCACTCCCTTCTGGAGCCACCTGTAGATATGCAGGGAGAAGGCCCAGCTGATGGAAATATTTGAAGTCATTTTGGTCATCTTCCAGAATGTTATTCAGGTGTTTGATGTCTCCCTCTCCCAAGAGAAAGTGTATATCACGTGGCATATGACATAGAAATTCAGGATTCTTCCAGTCTACTCTTGTCACAAACCTTGCTTTACTAGCAAGAAGTCCCTCCAAATGATCTAGCTCTGACTTCCAGTCATCCTCAAATTCTTCCACATCTTCAAGACGTAAAAATTTCTCGTTATGATTGACTGGAAACAGGGCATTCAAGTCTCCCCCATTCATTACTTGCTCGATCTTTTCTTGAAGTTCTTGAAGATCATGTTGTAGGCTGGGAGTGTTACCCTTTAGGGAGACTTGCTGGACATTCAGGTTTGTTACTGTTTTGGTATTTCCTCGAGGAGCTTCATCATCCTGTTGTAAGAGCAGAGTGGTTTCATGTTGGGAGACATCATCATCCATCCCTAAAATACCATGTTGGGAAAAATCATCATCTGTTCCAAACATGCATTTAACAATGCTCTTCCAAGTTCTTGTTGCCTCATCAAACCTTTCTTTGGCATCATTTTTTATGGCAGAGAGAAGTAGAGAGTCATCACCAATGACATTATCCAGCTTGGAGGAGTCAGGAATACACTCCATAACAGAGTTATCTGACTCCATACCCTGCAGATGTTTTGGATACAACCTGAAGTCACCTTGATAATAGAAGTCTTCAGGTTCCTCATCTATTGTCCATTTGGAAGACAGTCTGAGTCTCCTTGCTAGCCTATGTGTGAGAGAGACATAGGGGATGGCAACCATGATATCATGGAGTGTGTTGTATTGACCAGAGGAAGAACTGTGCACATCTTTTCCACAGCACCGACACCAAAATCTATATTTACCAGACAAAACGTGCTTGTATATGACCATGGCTGAGGCACAAACTGTTTCAATGGAGCAATTACTGCTAGCCCACATGCGATGATACTTATATCGGTCATGCTTCCCACCAAACTTGTAAATGTTATCCAATATGGAGGCAATGTATAGGCCATATCCCTCCTGCCCTTCTGGGGTAACAAACTTATGAAGCAAGTTATCCATGGAGAAGATTTTGGACCTGATCTTTTCCAAATATAAATTCAACCAGGTAAAGGAAGCTGGAGGGGGACGGCTAGCAAGATACTCAGCAAAGAGCTCCTTCACTGGTCTCCTGTAGAGCGATTTCATTGGTTCTGGATGAACTTCCCCTACACTCAAGCAGGAAACAAATAACGCACCAAGATCATGAAAGAAAGTCTCAAGAGGACCAAGGGTCCAGCGGTGAGTCTGACTCATGCGACAAATAAGCTTCATATTTTCATCAAATTCAGATGTGAAGATGAGGCCATTCAAAACATCATAAACTTGGATGAAGTTGACATAACCAGATGATAGCAGTTGAACAAGGTGTGATTTTTCAAGAATGCTTGGACCATGGACTGCAATCATTGCGTGCTTGTAATTTTTCTCATCAATTTCATCATTTTTAAGATCAAAAAGGTCTGAAATGAAATTCAATAGGACTGGGTGAATTTTGATGTTTGGGAAAAAATGATAGTGACACTCATGTTGGACAAACATGCCAACTCTAGATCAACTTGATCATCTCTATCAATGAATGAGCTCAAAGGGCCGTAGACAATAGGAACCTCAGTCATGTTAACTTCAGCTTCAGATTCTTCATTCTTGCATGAGTATACCATCAGACACAAGCACTTGACTAAGTTAGACTGGGGAGACAGTTTCACTGCCAACCCATTACATTCCTTCATGACAGAGTGAATGAGTTCTTCCTCTTTATACAACTCTATTCCAGTCGTGAGCATAACCCGGAAAGATAGGGATGACTTCATTGATTTTTCCTGTTGATACAATCGGAAATTATCCCGGAAAATTACAACCTCCTGTTGTTGTATCCTTTTTGATTTTTCAACCATCTTTGCATTCTTCTGCTTAGCAAAAAATGAGTTGCAATTGATGTAGTGTTTGCACTCATAGGATAAACCAACAAGCAACTTCCTGGTACAATTTGAATCCTCGAGTAGACCGTCTCCTGATTTTTGAGTGGGTGATGCAGTTGTTGATTGCACATTTTGCTCGTCAGATGTTGAAGGCTTCACAGATCTCCTTTTCTTGTCACCCTCAGAAGTGTACATTGGCCTCACTGATGAAATATCAACCTCAGATTTTTTGTTGTTGATGACCCATCTTACCCTCAATGACTTGGTATCCACTAATTCCTCCGACAGCCTGACCATTGAATCAATTTTGGCAGGATGATCAGTTAGCCCTACCTTGACAAAAACATCAAGGTCCTTCATCACAATCCATTCATCTGATGAGAAAACAAATGGATCGATCTCATCCTCCATTATACTTTCTTCGATATCAACCTCGTTCAGTTTCACAGAATACAGGAACGATTTCTTTTCAAAAACAACCCTGTGTATTAGCCCGGTACACCAGATATTATCCACTTTCTTTATGATGAATGTGCCCACTTTATACTTGGGAGATTTAGGTTCATTGAAACCATCCCCTTGGTCACTCTCTGGCTCTGAATCAGGATTGTCTCCTTGATAATTTGGATTCTCCTGAGAGGAATCTAATGATGGTCCAGAGGTTGTTGGGTCAGCTAATGGAGGAGACACTGATGTTGGAGCAGCCAAGTCAGCAGATGGGGTAGCAGTGGAGGTCTCTGTGGTGTCAGCTGCTATCTCGGCATTCTTGGGAGACTGTTCAGAAGGTTTCTGAGTTGAATCACCTGATACTTCAGATGCGACAACATTTGATCCTACTGATGTTGAAGGAGGGTGGCAATCAGATGGGGTAGCAGTGGTCTCTGTAATAGCAAATGGCATATAGACATTGTTGGGAGATTGTGCAGGAAGTTTCTGGGTTGAATCGCCTGATATTTCTGATGCATCCACATTTGCTCCTACTGATGTGTGAGGAGGCCGGGTATCAGTTGGGGTAACATTGGAGGTTTCTGTAGTAGTGGCTGCAATATCCGCAGTCTTGGGAGATTTTCTAGGAAGATTCTGAGTTGAATTACCTGATATTTCAGATGCATCAGCACCTGCTTCTACTGATGAAGGAGGGGGGGTAGCAGAGGGGGTCGCAGCGGAGGTTTCTGTCGTAGCAGCTGCAATCTCTGCATTCTTGGGAGATAATCCAGGGAGCTCCTGATTCGATTCACCTGATATTTTAGATGCTACAACATTTGTCCTGCTAAGATGTTCCACAGAATGCTCCCCATCTGTCGGAAAATCAACCTTGCCTGGAGCTCCAGTCACACTTTTTGGTATACGACTGCTTCTATACAATTCTCTTTGGACCACCCAGAATGGTGTAGATGCCTGTGAAATAGTAGATCCTGCAATATAATTTTGTATAAAAATGTGAGAAAACTAATTATTGAGGTGAGGGATGAATTGATAATGGGTATTCTTACCTTTTTTCTTCTTCTGACCCTGTTTTGAGGTGGACTGTTTGTCCCCTGTCAATGGGCTTGGGTACAATTCATGTAAAAATAACTTAACACCCACACCGCACCAAGATTTTGAATGAGTCTGTGCTATATGCTGTCGTAATTCATCAGCCTTGAACGACCTGTTACGACATTCATACCCAGAAAGCATTGTTTCCAATGAGTTCATTTTTTGCCAACCTTCATTATGCTTTGCAAAGGGGCAATAACTTTCTGAAACATCCATAGAATCAAAGGCAAAAAACAAGGCATAACAGGTTGGTAGACTTGTGAAGAACTTCTTGTCTTCCTCATCCATGTTCATTTTCTTTGTTTTTTTCTGTACATAACTCGCATAACTTCCATCAGAAGACTCATCATCAGAAAGAGAAGTCCTATTGTCGTAGACAATCTTCTTCTCAGTTATCATATTTCTCACAGTGGTGAAAGCCTTTAAGGCGGCAGTGGCCCTGACTTGAGCCCAATTTTCATAAAATGATAAATTACTTGACAACCTACCAGTGTTGATTCCAGGATACATTTCTTGAATAGCCTGCATGTACAAATCCTTAGTACTAGTGTCATTCAACACTGACGATTGTTTTTTCTTGAGAACAGGAGGGTTCACAACCATTGCATTGGTCTCTTTCCCAAATGTCTTATCAATTGCTGTGGGTTGTGACACTGAACCCTTTGAAGCAACAAGAGTTGCTGTTGATGAATTATCTACTCCAGCCTCTGCAGTGGACGGCAGCACTGTCGGAATAGCCAACTTACTA
>JALLPA010001815.1:0-10072 GCA_036939895.1 Thalassiosira exigua | reverse complement strand
GGGCGAAAATTAGGTGTGTTTGGTCAACGAAAAAAGCTGAAATCGTACTAATTCCGACGTTATTTTCCTACGAGAGAGGTTTTAGGACGTGTTCAGTATGTACAGTACGTAGTTCACACAAAACCAGAACCAGTCAGGGGGGGAAGTACCAGCCAACCTGCTTCCGAGCCCAAGGCAGCAACATTCGGTAATACAGGCGCTGTTGGGCTCGTGGTGGGTGGGACGGCTCGCATGGACCGGACCGTGATGGATATCTGGACAGGCGCGGCCCGTCAACCGAGGCCCGGGTGTTCTCCACATCTCCGAAGCCACCGAAGCCGCGGACCGCACATGAAAGTCAATGCCGAGCTCAAGAAGCTCCAGAGCTTTGAGGCTGCGGAGCACACCAGGTGGACGAGGAGTGCACTGAAGAGGCGGCTGACACCCATATCCACGTGGAGCCCGAGCTGTTCCCCCTCAGTCCATAGCACAAGGAGGCCTTCAAACACGTCTGCCCGAAGACCAAGGAGACGGAGGCCCTCAAGCCCACGGAGCCAGAGGTGGGAAATTATCCCCTCCCCTGTCGAGAATTGTCCGACGTCCCAATGACCAGGGCAGCACGGTGGGGTAGGGTGCAGCCCAGGAGGGCGGGAGGGATTGGGTGGTTGCATTTTTTGGTGGTCACTTCACGACCATCAAGCCGGAGAGCTGAGGAGTCGTGGGAAGATTGCAGACCCCCGGTGGTCGGGAGGCAGAGGGGGGAATGGTGGGGCCGATGTGGGGCATCCGCTGGCGATGCAGCGGCAGATCAGAACGTGGCATTGGCAGCACGTAACCGGTGGTAACAGCATAGGACGCTGGCGGCACGGAACACGCGGCAGACTGTGAAGGTCAACCCGATCGCAGAGGATCGAGGATGTGGCACGACCGTCCGTGAGGATGACGACAGCAATTGGTGCAGGCGACAAGCGAGCAGCACCCGGAGGTACCGTCCCCCCGCCCCCCTGCCGAATGGTGGGGATAGCGTGGGAGGCGTTCACTCACCAGGACATCCACGTATAAAGCAAATATTCTGATAAGCGAGAAGCAGAGGCTGTTGTGATCGTAAGCTAGGTGAAGTGAGGGCTTAGATAGAGGGGGGTTATCCCCATTATTACGTACTCCCAACAACAGACGGGGGCATCCCTGGTTCAATCCTTCGAGCATGGAGATCGTGTGCCACCTTGCGTCACATGTCGCCCTCCCAAGTATTGGATCCTATTGGATCGTAGAAGATGCCATTAACTGGAATGTGGAGGGGTGTGGTATTCGTTTCAGACATTGAAACATAATGAAAACATAAAAACAATAATGACATGAAACAACAACGAGACTAGTTAAACTGTTTTCATTGTAGTCTTTGTCCTCGCCCTTGTTCTTTTTTCTCCTCCTCCTACTGGCCTATCTCCTCCCCCTCCCCCACCTCCTACTCATCCTCCTTGTTCTCTCCTCTTTCTCCTTCATCTCCTTGTTCTTCTTGTTGTTATCTTTTTCCTTCTCATTGCTGTCATCCTACCCCTACTCATTCTCCCCCCCCCCCCTCCTCACTGCCACCGTTCTCCTCCATTTCCCTTTCTTAGCTGCCGCAACGGCACTGTACTGCAGACGTTGGAGGTACGACAGAACCAACGACGCCGCTACACACTTCGATTGCGGTATCTTTGTGGGTAAGAGTGAGTTCCCGTGCGTGGATGGCAGAGATTTGCACTTTGAACGAGCGGAGGCATTTTCTGGTTGCATCCGCACGATGTTGCCAACATGCGCCTCATAGTCACAGGAAAATATCGCTGCCAGATTGCAGCGGCTAACATCTCATGCGTCCAGATTCACAACGTGGGCGATCGTATGGGTGCCAACAGGTGCCAACGACGGTGCATGGTGGCGTCGCCAGCAGAGCGGACGCCTTGGGTCCGGAGGCGGGGGCGGGGTCAGTCATGATGATTGTGGCTTCCTTGGAACAATGACACCGGTGCGGGTGAGGTCGTGGGACCGAGAGTAGGTTGGTGGAGGACCATGGACATCCCCCCCCGCTAAAATTAGCCCACCATGGTGCAGACAGGGGTCTTTTACCAACACAGGGCCTACTAATAAGCCCTAGTTGTGGGTAATTTTCATACTCCAGGGTCCAGTTCTTTCACCTCGTACCAGCACTCGATTTTTAGCTTTGACCCCCACCCCCCCCTTTGGCGATAACTATCTCTTGCTAGAGAAAGACAGGTACCTACGATACCGTATCTGCCCTAGGTATGAGACAGATTTGTAAGGAGGTTGTCGCGTGGGTGGTAAAACATGTGTACCATGGTCCTTTTAATTTTGGTTTACCAGCGCCTGTTTTTAGGCCAAATGACGGGGGGTCAGACAGGTAGTCCTTACCAGGAAAATTTTCTGACCCATAGTGCTTGTTAGTAAAATTAACACGGATATCCATGGTCCTGGTACAATATGGTATCTGTTCTACCATCGTGCGCTCTGCTCTTTGGCGTGCTTTTAGACAGCTATGTACCAGATTTGACCTGGAACTGGAGGAGTTAGATCTATTAAAGAAGGGTTTAGTATGTTACACACTAAATAATCCCGTTCTGCAAAAACTCTAGCTAAATTCCGCCCTCCAACCCTCCCGGACGTCATAAAATTTTGGGTCACCATTCCGTTAAGTTGTGGTTCCCGTACGTAACATGAACATTCCTCTGAACTGTTAACTCTTTGTGGGCCAGGGCAACATGGGACAACAAAAATTTGTTGTCAGACAGGCGAACCAGCACGGCTGGGGCGGGCTCGAGGGGATCATTGTACCAGCTGACGGGCGCACCAAGCTTGAACTTGTTGGCGACCTCTTGTCTCTTGTATTCAACTAATGATGATGTGTGATATATCTGTGAGCTCTAAACAATCTAATAGTTAGCAAATGCCCTTAAATAACTCAAATCATGACTAAATTGGCCAAAAAAACGATTCCCAAGACATGTGTATGAAGATCGTCGTATGTATGTAGAAGAAACTAATGTACTCTACGTTAGTATTTTTGGGGCCTACGCTCTCGCGACAGACCGCTAACAAACATTCAGCTGGTCACAGGACCAGCGTCTGCATTTGGCGGTGGTCTGCTACGCAGCCAATACCTACTTACGCGGTAAGTAATTAGTTAGTGTCTGCGTGGCGGGCCAGCGAGTGATAGGTGTGAGACAAGGGTGACGATCTTCTCTTTGTGATCGGTGATCGGTGCCGAGGAGTTTTCCGAGCTTTGGTACCGTAGGTCTGAAATGTAATGCAGGTCCCCTAATTTAGCGGAATTAATTCTCAGTAACTGCCAGGAGTTTTTACTTGGATGTGTTTGCCATCACTAGTTCAGCTGTCTGGTTAGTGATGGCCAGAATTTGGGACCGCCAAACAAGAGTCTTTTATGCGAATTAATTCCGCTAATTTTTTGTCTCGGCTCTCAGATTGGTCAATTGGTTACTGGTTGGTTACTGGTTAATCTATCTTTTACGACTCTGAACGTATAAGATCCCTTTTATGCCTCACTGGGATGTGGCGATTTCGGATGATCATTGTCATTGATCGCACCCCACACAATTTGTAAACTCTTTGGCGCCGCCTGGGCCTGTTGCCGTGTGTTTGTGGTACTTTATGAAATAATATGTTGTCTACTCGTAGCTTTTGTTTAAGTTTCAGGCCACGGGCACATAGATACGTCCCCTTTTCCCTCTAGTCGTTTCCCTCTCGTCATATCCAAATACTGCGCTTTGAGTTTTTGCGCTGCTGCTTTCCCCTCAGGAGACATCTTTGGAGGAGAAGGTAACAACCCTCTCATCGTCCCAGTCTCCTTCAAACCTTTTTTGTGCGGTCCATCCATTTCGGAAGCATCCCCAGAGTGTGGCTTCATGAAAATGGGTGGCGATTTCCTTGGTTCCTCCGGGCAACTGAGATATCCCCCCCCCCCCCCAAGGCAGTCATGCCCTCCATCAAGGTACAAACAGCGCATAATCTTTGCTTGGGATTTGATTGCCCACTTTCCAAATTCAGGTGAACGATCCCTGGAACATCTAAGTCTTGTGAGTTGTATCCATGGACGTGTGGCAGGGGTGTTGGGTAGTGCCTTGGCTGTGGTTCTTGTTGCGTGTATCATTAACAGTGACGTGCGCCTGAGTAGCTGCCTTCGCCAACCTCCCCGTAGCTTACTCAGGGTAGGACTTTTGTCACGGTGGATCCCCCTCGGCGGAGGGCCGGTAGAGGTGTTGCGGGGGAAGGGGGGGCGTTGTTCGGCAGCAGTACTAGGCGGTCATGGTGGCCTGTTAGTTGGCCTGAATGCTTCGTAGCGTGTTTGATGGGAATTGTGAGGATAAAAATGTAAATCCATCAGCCATAAACCATCGAAAACTTTTTGGCGATATATGAGTATGTAAATTGTACCAAAAATCTCATTATCTAGCGACATAATCTTGTTGCATTACGTGCATGTTTTTTATTATGTAGCGCCCTCACGTCTCGGCCAAGCCAGGAAGCAAGTAGGGGGCCCGCCTCGGCCTAAAAACAATTGACTTTCTAAGGTACAAGGGGGTGTGCTTACCCAAGCTTCATGGGAGGCTAAATCTAAAGAGTAATTGTGACAACACCTGTGGCAAAGGTTTCGGCACACACATTCACATACTATTCCCATACGCCGCAGTGAGACATAATTTTGCATTTAAACGGACAAAAGAGAAACGACGAAAAAGATAAAACTAATCGTTTTGTTCGGTTCAAATGCCACACAAACATGCTATTCCCAACTAGCTAGACAATCGTTTGTCGCACCTAAAATGCCACCCACGCAATTTGAATTGTCACGCTCGTCGCGTCCAGTTTGAAAAAGACTTAAATGTACTAATCCTGAGTAAATGGACAGTCGCTTTGTTGCGAAAAAAATTGGCAAATCTCAATGACACAAAATGAAAGTTTCGTTGTTTAGAAAACTTCTATAGAAGTTCTGTGTATTTTAACTCACCATACACCACTCCGACTGGTCATGCAAGATCTCAACGCATGTTGGATACCTCGAACGGAAACCAAACAGTGATAAAAATATCGTATCATAATCGCCAAAATAGCAAGACTGATCGCTTCTGATCCGTTAGAAAATTCAAGCTTCTAAGAAGGTGCTTTTGGCAAACAAAATCTGAACAAAACGCCAAAAAATAGAATATCACCCCTTTTACCAACATTAATGCATGAACTATCTAACCCTGAAATAGATAGTTGGTTGCACCTGATTGCACTTTTGATTTTAAACATGAATCTCCCCCCCTGATTAATCAATGTTATTTATTCGACATTGAAGCCCAAAGGNCCCCCCCCAGCGTGATTATAGATAAAGATCACGAAAAGATCTTACAGTTCATATTCTATCAAATCCATTGCCATATTCAAAGAAAAATATTTTCCTAAGTCTTAGAAAAAGGTATATAAAGTGAAGAATTTCAATAATACCCAGCCAATAATTCTCGGATTTGCAAAATTTTGTGATTTGGATGAAGTATGGAATAAAACTCTTTATTCACCTACCTCCGATGACCCACCCCGTGCCATGTTATTTCACGACCAACAGCTTGTCTGCCCAACCAATTTAAGGTTGCAAGGTCCTTACTTGAGGAGGAGATTTTTGACATGTGATGATAAGCTGCCTACCTACTACTCCGACTTTGAAGTTAATGCACGGGGGGTCTGTGCTCGTTGCAAGAATAGGAATGTAAGCATAAGAATTGAACAATTAATTCCTTTAGTCCTCTTCAAGTCACCCATAGCTTGACCTGCCGGCTCATACGGTAGACACGAACTGGTTCCCCTACAGGAATTGATGATTGTTTTTCCCCTTTCTATATTGTTATTTTCTTGCATGATCTCGGCCTGTCGAAAAGAGTGTATTTAATGAATCACTTTAGAAGACCAATGTAGTCAATGATATCTCTTAAAAAGATTACTGATAATATAGTTTTGAGATGGTGGTTCATTGTTGCGACCAAGGCCTAAAAATTGTGGGTTCAGTAAATCTGGCAGTTCGAATTGCAAGGCACTGAACTTAAAAAATAAAATAACAGCGTGACTGTGTGAGTATTTACTGTGACTCCAAGTAGTTTTAATGTGGCTCCATAAAAAAGTTTTAACGCAACATGTGTATAAACTAAAAGGTACATGCACAACTTGCTACTTGCCTCCAAATTTCGTGCCTACTTATTTAGTAGCTAAAAACTCATATTGGCGTTGTTTAAAAAATATAATACCCAAAAATTCGGTTGGGGACGAGATTTTTAATGGTTAAATCGATCTTTGCCGGGGGATGTCAATTGTTAAATGTAATTCTTGAACTTGTTAAGTACCACCCCCTACACCTATTTACATTGATATTCTGTTCGGACCAGACAGCAAATTGTTAAACTCTGACCCCCTCGGGGATTCTATTTATGAAAAACGAGGGGTAGAGCGCTGGGGAGATGTCATTTCTTATGGGGATTATATTTTATAAATAACGGTAGTACCTAAACAAGGAAATAATAGCTAAACCTTCAACAAGCCCCGATATCTTGTCTTCCCGAAGGAGTAAAAAGGTGTTCCTCAGGAGGGGACAAATTAATTATAAAGTTATTATCCCGGTCAACTCGTCAGAGTAGGTGGGGATGGATGCAGCTCGATTTACGCAGACGGGGATAAAAGGGCCACCCGGGATCGACACCCCCTAAAAATGGCCTCTGATGAGAGGGGGGGTCTGGATAGTAACATTTCAATTAATTCCTTCCCGCCTTAGCTCAACTTGATCGCCTTTACAAGGGCTTTCCAATGATGTGCTGCATGGGTATTTTCGGGGGCATCAGAAAAATCATGCATTACATTATACAGACCTACGGTATGCCTTAGAGCTAATCGTATTAAATATATTATTGTACGATATGTTCAAAATTCATTCAAATATGTTTCAATACAGTCAAACTCTTACCTTTTGTAGAATCATGCTCTATCTATCGCTATTCATGTTGACACTGCTAGCTGCTAGCTATGTATGGTTGTGGAGTCATTTGTTTTTGTCTCTTCTCTGTTCTCTGTTCTCTGTTCTCTGTTCTCTGATCTCTGGTCCTCCTCCGCCTCTGCCCCGTCCCCCGTCTCTCCATCTCCCTCCTCTGCAGCTGTAGCACGCAGCAGACCTCGCCCTCCTTAGTGAGGTGGCTCATGGCAATTGGAATCCGACACCTTCAGTTCGCCGTTGAGAAATACGCTGTTTTTGCCTTGTCATCTCGTCAACAATGACAACGGATGCTTCACCTGATGTAGTATGTGTCAACTGCGGCAAGGGCAAGGAGGGAAATGCCAACCTCAAAGTATGCACCACGTGCACGATGGTGAAGTACCGCAGTGGAGATTTCCAAATAGCACATCGTCCCTAGCACAAGAGGGTGTACAAGAAACGTGCGGCTGAAGTGCACGACAAGGCGCTGTTCCAAAAGCCTCCTCCAAACGAAGATTGTCTAAAATGTCTCCTGCGTCTGCCACCCATTGCAAATTCGCCCAAACTAAAGAGGAAATCGGAAGTGACAAAAAGTACGAAGAATTAGGCATCTGTCCGTTCTGTAGAGAGGTTGATGTGAAGGCATATGAAGGGTGAGCAAATTCGTGTGCTAGTGGAGAAGGGCAATGTTACAGCAACTGCTCGGCTTTTGGTACATTATGCCTTAGGAGAGAAGGGTTCTCCTCAAGTTTTGACAAAATCGGCTGAGTTATTACATAGAGCGGGGGATCTCGGATGTTCTGCATCATACTTCAACTTAGGCAATGCCTATCGTTTGGGAAGGGGTGTAGAAATGGACATCAAGACAGCAAGAAAATATTACGAGCTTGCAGCCATGGGTGGGAGTGTACCCGTAAGGTATAATCTTGGCATCATGGAAGTCACTTCCGATTGGCGTTTTTTTCGGCAAACAATATTTTTACTATAAACCTGGACGACCGAAAATTGGCCTGTGAATGACCATAAACCACAGTCATTTGTTAGAGTTGTAAGTTTTTTTGCTGGTCCAGTATTTGGGATCTAATTAGATATGTACCCATATTTGGTCATTTGATGTCCGAGTTTGGTATCAGATTGCCGTCTAGAGTCCTCTAAATCCAAAATTGCACACCAACATGCTCTCAGGCATGCTTTAAGGATTCAGAATTATCCCCATTTGCCTCCTGTGATCTTAATGGGGCCGAGTTATAAATCATTCATTCCGGATCTAATTAGATCCCAAAACCGCACACATTACCAATCAAATACGGTGAAGGTGTTATGGTGATGGGAAGGCGAGGGTCTGAGGCCCATCACACTATCCCCACGTGACCACGTTATCGCCCTCACGCACGAAGGCCAGTCATTCCGTTTCGGGAGTGCTCGGCCATGACGAGCTGGTCGAGCTGGTAGGCTTAGTAGTAGTTTTAACCACCCTCCCTGCCCACCCGGGCGAGACTTCGTCTCAGAGGGAGCTGGGTCCTCGTGCCAAGTAACCAGCTCAAGTATGTGCACCCACTCACACAGCTTTAGTCACAGCCCTAGTCTCTTGCACCTCAGCTAGCCAAGGGTCCTTAGCTACAAGAACCTAGGTCCAGTCCTTCAGGACTTGATTCTCATGCATTTCATGCCAAAAAAGACTATCGTTCTGGATTTCTCGGCGATTGTTGTGGGGTACAGAGCCTTCCAACTATGTAACCTTTGATAATGTATTTTAGACTCTAGAGATAAGACTACAAAGTGCCGCACCAAATCGAACCCACGATCGACGCCGAACCGGAAGATGCCCACTCACTTGCCATTCTGGACGGCAATGGGATCTCGTCGTCGCAGCGCAGGTGCGCAATTGCTCCGGTGCGGGAGACCAGACCAGGCGACTCGCGGCGTCCTCCGAGAGCGGTTCGTCAATGCGCCCCCTCGCACGCATCCCTCCTCGTCTCTGCTCGAACGATATCTCTGTTGCCCCCCCCCCAAAAAACTAAATGCTCGCATGAGCGTTTTGAGAAACCTCTCTTCGTACAACCACAAGCCCTCAGTCGGGCACATGAAGGCCGCTCTCTACGCCCTTCACTATGTCCATTCCACCCACGACTACGGTATCTCTTTTACGTCTGCCGACACTGCGCCCATGCACACCTACGTACACTACCCGGCTTCCTCCGACGTTGAGGCCTATGACGATGCTATCCCACCTGCACCTGGGTCTTCTCACAAGTGTACTACCTACAGCGACGCCTGCTGGGGCTCCCAGCTCGGAAACGCCGTTCGTGAGGGCATCATGCTCCCGCTCTTCAAGTTCTGCTCAATGAGCGGTGGAATCGTTTTTCGCTCCGGTGGCCCCATCGCGTGGCTGTCCGAGCGGCAGGACCGCACCTCCCACAGCTCGTGCGAGGCGGAGATTCAAGCGACTAGCGCTGCTGCCAAGGATACGCGGTCAGTTCGCCACGTAATCGCCGGGCTTCGCGAACACGGCTACCCGATCAAGGACAATCTTGAGGCTTCTGTCCTATACAACGATAATGAGGCCTGCGTCCAGTAGTCTCACAACATGACCATGAAGCGCACTCGTCACATGGAGAACAAGGAGAACTCTCTTCGTGAATGGGTCCAGGAGGGCTCTCTGACTGTTCGCCACATCCGTGGCCGTATCAACCCTGCCAACATCTTCACGAAGGAAATGAAGGATGGGGCTCACTTTCGTCGCCTCCGTGACTCCTTCATGTCACGTTCCTCCGCATTCTCCTGGGGTTTGCCCACTCATCCCTCCCGGCCATCGCCTTTATCCGCCTCGCGGGGCTCCTCCTGTCAGCCTCCTTCTTCGCCAGGCCTTCTTGAGGTCATAGCAAGCTGTCGGGAGCTCCACCGTCGTCATCATTTCCTGCACCTCAGTAGCGCCGGGCGCCAGTACGCTCAGGCGGCCTTCCTTGCCTTTCGGTGATTTCATTCGGTTTGACGCTGCATCAACGTTGTGAACTCCTTTCTTCATCTCTTCTGGTTTGCGCTCGTCGAGCGTTCGTGTGGGGGGTGTTAGTGTGCACGAAG
>JALLPA010001814.1:0-10064 GCA_036939895.1 Thalassiosira exigua | reverse complement strand
CTAGGTACATACGATACATAAGTAGCGAACCCTCCCGCACATTAACGGACAAGCGCGCGTGGGTCTAACGTGAGACTTACTTACTTACTTACTTACTAAGTACTAATTCGGAACTCGAACCTCTGACGTTGGTGCCGGAATCATCTGCCGATGTCACTATAAGGGGGTTAACCCTAGACATCAAACCATAACGCGCGATAATATAATGCAATCTACAAGTTCGACGACGACAACAAGGACAACAACAAGACAAGAAAATTATGTGCCTGAAGAGATAATGGTACTTACTTTACCCTTTATCTGACAAATTATCTTAGGAAATGCCTAGGAACGGTCATTATAAATTATCTTAGGAAATGCCTAGGAACGGTCATTTGTCCGACAACGACGACGACACCAACCACATCAACAACAAATTACAAATCATCTTAGGAAATGCCTAGGAACGGTCATCTAGACGAACGAGTCTTTCTTTGGCACCAACTTCAACAACAACAGCAACAACAACAATGTCCCGGCCACACCGTAGACGGAGTTTAGGTCGCTTGGTACGAAGCTTGCATCTACTTGTCATAGTGATAGGAAACCGGAAGGGAGCGGAGCGACCTAAATGTTAAGAACTAAAGAAGACTTATAGAACATCGTTCCATCTTAAACAAGATAATAGTTTACAAATGGAGTGCCCTAAAACGATGAGCTCGCTGCACGACCCAATTCGGTCGATCACTGCGCCCGCTAGCCCGGCATTTATGTTTACTAATGGCTGTGCCTTTGCATCATATTCATGAGAGGGGAGAGGATGATGATGACAGAGAAGAGGACAACAATGACGCCGTGAACGAAGAGCCCGTCGGAGAGTTCGCGGAGGAGAAGGAGGAAAGGTAGGGCGCCAGGGATGATGACGATGATGGGGTTCAAACTTCGCCTCAGGGGTGCCCTTTGTCTGATCTCCGGGCTTGCCGCTCGGACACGAAGAAATCTAAAGCTACGACACCCTTGTCGTCGAGGAAGATCGCGTCCTCGACCGCTTTCTCCACGCGTCGGATGTGGGGGGCAGCGACTAGGGACAAGGGGCAAACGTCGCCCCTGACGATAATAGCCGGGCAACGTCCCCATCCTCCCCGGCCACGCCCACGTTCACGGCCTCGTAGGAGCCCACGACCACCGCGTCTGCGCCGTCGACGGCGTTCCCGTGCAAGCCCCCCATGGTGTTGCCACCGTACAATGCGTTGACGGCCGCGGCGGAGGAGGTGATGATGGGGGCCTCCTCCCCCGCCGGCGGAGGTAGGTTGACAATCCCGACGCCCCCGTCGGCTGGTGGAGCGCTGCGCGGCCACACTGGAGAGGCGGGACCGACGCCCGGCGACTGGGTAGGGTCCTCCCACGATGGCATCACAAGGGAGGCCGGGGGGAGCAAGATATTAGGGCCGCTGGACAGGGAGCGAGCGAGGGGGGATGGGAAGAGGAGGTTTTTGTGTGCAAAACAAGAAACATGTGGCCCGTGCTCACCGGCTGCCAGAGTAAAGGACTGCCCCCTTTTAGATTTACCCAAATTTCAATGCTTAGTGTTACCGTAATTATCTAAAAAACCTGGCTTGAGACTTGTCCTTTGCTCTCGCCCTTTTGGAGATTCCCAAATTTTAATGCTTAGTGTTACCGTAATTATCTAAAAAAACTGGCTTGAGACTTGTCCTTTGCTCTGGTCGTCTCCAGTGTGCTCCCCCACAAAGAGTTAATCACTCTGTCCCCTTAAATGTAAGGGGGGAAAGCTTGACTTTCCACTGGCATATCTCCGCCGAAAAAGGTCCATTCGGGACCCCCAGTAGGTCAAATTAAACCTCTTGTTCTCCTCTTTCATTCTAGAACGCTGTCGCGGGTGTATAAAATAGCAAAAGGATTTTAAAATCCACTTACTTGCCGGACGTTGTCGGAGGGAATGAGATAGAGTGGTGTTTAGTGAATCCCGTAGCTTTGCCCCATACAAATTCGAGTTGGATAGTTGGTGTGTATATTTTGGCTAAAAATAGCAATTTAGATCTAGTTTAGTACGTAAAGGGGAAACACACTCAAAAATAGCTGCCGTTGAAGTTTGGAGTATCAATATAAAAAAATCTACGTATGAATTAGAAACATTGTATTTCTTCCTATCAAGAAAGTATTTTCGTTTTAGCTCGTGATAGACACTGTGGTGTGTATCGAGACTTTCTAGCGTAGACGTGTACCAGATCCCTACGGTTATGAGACAGAGTGGTGCAAGCGGGACAGAGTGAATAAAGGGTTGTACGAGTCATATCTAATATGGACAGAAATATGAACAGTTTTTTCATTGCAGTGATGGATTCATCCATCCCAAAGGATCCATCACCACTGTTGGGCGCAGCCTCAGCTTTGCTCACGAAAAACAAAGAGCACAAGCATGAAACCACGCGCGTTGTTAGGCATTAAAAACGGGCAACAAATAATATAAAACACAATATTGCAAATGTACCTACATCGAATACATTCAAATTTCCTGAAAACAAAAGGAGAGTTAAATAATATTTAGTCTTTTAAGCGCTATATTGTAGACCTACGCGCAATATGCACGCAGGTTTCGGACTTCCGTCAACCAACCCGACCATGACACAAAATAATAGCGCCTCTGCCCTCGGCCTATACGTCCCCCCGCCAACAAATCGACCCAAGGGACACCATCACAACGCCCTCGTCATCTATGAATCTACCGCAGCGATTTCACCGCGGCGGCCTGAGGAGTTTGTACCGGACCCATATTGGCCAGGAGGTCCAAAATTGACACCCGCCTAGGTTTTCAGCTCTGCCGCCACCCCATGCGGCCGGGAAGACAGGTCATGACATGCCACCGCTTTCCCTCGCCAGGCGAGATAACAGTGAACGGCGGCCAGTCGTCAATTCAAACTTTCCTGGCTACATGGCCTACGCCTGCTGTCCTACATCACAAAATTGATCGAACGAGGAAAAAATAATTGTGGGGGATTGGAGGTTGTGACATCACATGGCCAGGGGGACGGGGTAGGCTGACCGTTTTAATGCAACAACCAACTGGACGCGGAGAAGAGCGCAAACGACCAGCAAAAATAGGATTGGAATGCTGTCCCAAAGAGCATTTTTGGGGAGAGGAAGAAAGGGAAGCAAATTACAATTTTCAGCACCAGGGGGGTGAGTAATTGGAGGAAAGCTTGGGCGATGACACAACAATCAACATAAAAGCGATCATTTGCCAACTCATTCATGCAAAAGTTGATTTGCATCCGCTATCTCTTTCAACTTGTGCTGCTTTTTGAAACTTGAATCCCGCGGAGAACCACACCCTCCCTGAAGCTTCAAACTTAAACAGTTATTGGTTTCAAAAGAAATTACTGCAAAAATTAATCGTTCATCAGTGTAACATCAGTAGTTGATTCGTTGCATTTCATTCTAAATACTAGAGAGGCCAAGGCTGGGCCGGATTTCCTGGTGAAAATCAGGAGCGTCAGGGACATCACTCGTTTTTGTAAGAAAAGTAATGAAGCTCTAGCTGCTGCTTTAAGAAACGTGACCACGAGACGTTAAAATACACAGAAGTTTCAGTACTTCCTACGTAGGAACTCATTTATTCGTTCACATTTAGATATCGAAAATGTAGCTATGCGTGTGGAAAATGTGGTTACAATACGGTCCAAGGGCTGTAAAGCTAGTAGTTTTTCTTGGTGTTTTGAGCAAAGTTAGAGCTGATCCGTTCCAAATTTGGACCGCATGAATAAAAATTAATATTTTATCATTAGGCAAGATAGAAAAAAATGCGAGAGATACTGTTTCATGTGAATTTGGTCACACATCCACAATAAGGCAACCATAATAATTTTTGTGCGAAGAAAGCTAGGTGACGCAAAATAAAAAAACGAATTGTACAGTATTGTGGTAACATTCGTAACACCTCAACCCACATTTTTGAAGTCTAAATGTGACTATCACTGCGATGGAGTCACTAGCTTTGGAACTAAATTAGTTTAAAATAGTCACATTTAGAGTATCACATGATGTCGCAGCAACTGGGGCTTTGGACTCTTTCAGACAAAAACGAGCAATAATTGCCTTCGCTCCCAATATCTGCCAGGAAACCCTCCTGCTCTCCCCTTCGCCCCTCCCTGAGAGATGATTGTAATGAAACAAAGTAATCATGAAACATTTTATAGACTCATAATGTGCTAATATTTTATGTAATCAACAGTTAATTAAAGTTGATGCAGCAGGAAGCACACCTAGTATTTTCTGGGTGTATTTCAAACTGCCAAAAGTATCGGACACCGAACAAAATCACCTGGAGTCAATCTCTTTGTTGGTAAGATACAAATTTATTCCCCAGATATCAATTGTTGCCTTTTTCCCCAAATTTCACCCCATCTCCTCATCCCCTGGCTTTGTAAGTTGTAATTTTCTCCCCTCCCCTCATCCCCTCCCTCATTAATGCTGTTTTGGGCAGCATTCCGCCCCACTTTGGCTCAATTTCGCGCTACCCCCCACGCCCAGTTGATTGTTGTTTAAAATCGGCTGCTCTACCCCATCCCCCTGGCCTTGGGGGGTCACAATCACCCTTCTCCTGCAATCAATTCTCTCCACTTTTTTACGAATTTGTGATGGGGGGCAGGAAGAGGTCTATGGAGTCATCATGGCTGGAAACGTCGACCGGCCGCCGCTCATTGTGATGTCTCACCTGCCGAGAACAAGCGATGGCAGGTCCTCATCTTTCTTGCTGGCAGCATAGGGTGGCCACAAAGACGAAAAACCAGGCTGATGACCGTTTCAGAGGTCCGGATCAACCCGGACCTGGTGCACAGCCCACGGGTCGTTTCGTCAAAATCGCCGCGGTGAATTGGTAGGCGGGGGCGTCTTCGTGGTGCCCCTCCTCAGGGCAATTTTCCTGGAAGACAAGGGGAGGGGGGCGCATTTTGTGTGTCATGGTGGCTCGTCCAACGGAAGGCCGAGAGACCCACATTGTCTTTTTGTGAGTATTTTTTGCGTGCAAGCCTCGAACGCGCATTGGATCGAAGCAAATGTTTGAGTTATTTTTTGCGGTACTGCACGGTAACACTGTAGTTACCACGAATACAACATACTAGTAAATTAACGTGCTTCGTCAACTCAAACCCCCCAGACTAGTTAACTCTAATTGCCTAAAATACATAGGATTTAGTATAAATTAATATAACTGATTTTAATTCCTGAATTTGCTGCGAGCAGGATTTCAAACGCTGCCGGGCAACGTGTCAATGAACCCTGACAAAACGATACAAAATGCCAAGTAAATTGCTCCAGGGGAATGGTACGGACTCCCTAGAAGCGATTCCCTGCTCGGTGGTTTCATGGTTAGAGAATTTCTGCCACTGTGATGGCCGCCAGAAGGATGAGAAGCCGGAGGCGTCATTGTTGGTTGGTGGGTAGGTACTATCTGTAGGTACATACATACCTACCACGGCTATATGCGGTTGAAACTTGCTTGAGACATGAAAATATCCTTAAAATTGCACTGAAAGAAGATATTTGTACGGTTTTTTACAGCGTAGGGAAGTCAGATTGAAATACCAGACAGGAAAAAAACATCTCTTCATGCATCCCTCCACTTTCACGGGGATTTTGAGAGTGAGAGAAGCACGAAGAAATTGTTGTTAAGGAGAACATCTAAAACCCTAAATTTACCAGCTTCGGTAATTATTTGCCCGTCACCGGAATCGTTTTTCCATTTTCCGGCAACCGATTGCCGTTTCCCGGCGAATACTTTTTGATTTCGACGTTCAACTGCCAGACACCTGGTGTAAATTGCGTCCGGAGACGGACATTTGTTTTTTCCCGCCGGACGATTTTTCTACGATATGGAATTGATACTAAATCTACGTAGTCCGGTTCGACCGTTTTTTACAAAATATGTATTCCAGTCCCCGTGGACTAATTACTGGTCTTTGGTAACCTGTCACCAGTTTCCGGTAAATACTTTTGCAAGGCCGGGGATAAATGAGAACGGGGACCAAATTCAAACGCTTATTAATGTTTGACGAAGCTTTCATCTACGCGAAACTGACGATTTTCAACGACTTATCGAAACTGATTGAACGTTGAATCACTTTTGTTTTTTTCGTATCGTTCTCGTAAAAAAGAACAGTTTGTAGAATTAATATTAATTTCTTTTCATCAATGGTCCAAGACAATGCGATTTCTCTTATCTAAAATAGGAAATATCAATGGCGGCCGTTTTTTTTCATTCGAGTCTTTTCGTTCGTTCAAACTAACACTATGTAAGTATCGTAGTACATAGATAGGTATGAGCATATGACAACAGCGCGCGTCACCCGTCCGTGCCCACCGCTCGTTCATTGCTCTTTATTATTTTTAGTCGTAATTGCCAGAACGACGCACCCCACGCAAAGACGGCGGCCTCGACAACGGCCTCGACGACGATGGCGATGTCGTCGAGCAAACTTCGGAGGAGCAAGGTAAGTTTTTTGCGCCCCCCCCCTCCCTGCGAGCGAGCGTTGCACCAGCGGCAGAGGACGGGGGGAGGGGCGAGCGAGCGATGTACGTCTGCGTAAGTTTTCATGCCCCCCTCCCCTTGTTGATTGCGCTCACGAGCCATTGTTATCTCCCCTCTTACGCAGCAAAGCAGGCCGGCAAGATAAATGGGGTAAAGCAAGACACGTGGACGGAATGGCCAGCCGCAGCGATGTGCGACCGGCTGAGGACAGGGGGGGGACAAGCAGTGACAGGTAAGTTTTTCGTGTGCCTCCCCAACCTGCCCTCGATTGACCTCATGACTCATTGCCCCCCCCCCCTGCCTTGCGACAGCAAAGCAGGCTGGGTGTCGATCGACCGACGCTCGTGAATATGGAGAAGCACGATATCAGATGGGGGGCGGAAAAGCGGGAACGAAAAGGCAGCGGTAAGCTTTTTGTGTGCCCCCTCTTCTCGCCGGTGATTGCTCTTTGTCCGCACCCTCACAACGCAGCAAATCAGGTCGGCGAGGTGGACGAGAGACGAGAGGATCAGGCGAGGTGGACGAGAGACGAGAGGAGCAGCAAGCGACGGACGACCGACCAGGGACAGGGGGGAAAGCGGGGAAGGAGATGAGCGAGCGGCGATTGGAGGAGGGGAGGGGGCAAGTGGGGGAGGAGATGTGTGAGCAACTTGCTGTGGGAGGGGAAGGGAGGAGACGAGAGGGCAAGGAGGGGCGAGGCAATCGCGAGGAGGGCGAGTAATCATAGCAAAATTAAAATAAAAAGTCATTAATATTGCAACAGAATATGCTGATTAAATTAATGATTAGTTGGCAAACGATTCGGTGTCGATTGACTACATCGTCTGTTGGATGGAGGCCGACGACCGGTAGTTGTTACCGGCCTTGCCAGTGCATTGCTGCCTGCTGGGACGGTGGATTGACTCCGGTCACCGGTAAATAGATTTCAAAAATAGGTGAAACGGATTTCACCGGTGTTTATTTATCAATTTACCGGTACATATGTACCGATTACCGGTAATTTTAGGGTTTCAGATGAATGAAGTGGGACACAATGGTAATAACCAAGGTATGTCCACTATCAAATCCCTTATTCGGTAAAAAAAACCTGCCCCTGAGGTGGAGGTACAGGTTGATAGGATTTCAACCTCTGACAGAACGAATGGAGACCCATCTGTATTTACCCCTTTGGCCAGTCAACCCACCCATGCACCCTGACATATATTGATGGACTGATTTGACCTCACATAACAGAGAGCCTCTCAAGGAGTCTGTGATGGTTACCTTATCCTGCAAAGAAGTGGTAGATATGATTGGGGTTGCATTTCTCCGTGATATGTGTGCCTTCATCCAATCCACTTCGGCACAGTGCACTGCCATCATCCATTTTGTCAACGCTACGGTCACCCATACCCTGGAGTGGAACAGAAGTCAGCTATCAAGTGCTCACTAGTGACACCAAATGCAAGGGTAATGCAAAGCAGTATATAAATGTATTCATGGCTACAAAGTAGATATCAGTCAAGATCAATTTATTTTCTTTCAAAGCCATGACTTTGATTTCAATCATATGAACATCAAAATGCCATGGCAGCAGAATAAAGTGAGCCAGCTTCACGTGTGCAAGCTTCGCCATACCCTAGAGCATCTTCAAAAAAGTTTAGGCCCGTACATTTTGACCTTATCATGGTTCTACATTTCAAACCAAGGGGATCTGAAGAAGAACCAAGTGCCTGAAAGCCAAAATCGACATGTGCCCAGATAAGGTAGTAGGTAAAATGCGTTCTGACTGGGCAAGCTCGACTGCCCTTGCGGGCGGAGAAAATAAGATGCGACCCCCACGCCACCGTATGGGGCTGGGTTCCAGGTGTCCAAATGAACAATAGTAATTGAGGAATAGGTCATGTGAACATAAGTGCAAACAAAAAATATCTTACTACCACAATGGACCATCGATGCTATCTATAACCCCAGCTAATTTTATTGCTGAGTCAAGTCTGTCCAACCCTACCCATTCTGTTTATCTCTACTTGCATTTACTCCCTCCCTCTCTTCCTCTTAAACTGGCAGTCTGCCCTAACGTTTCGAAGGCGCGATTTTGATTTTCGAATTCAATTTCAAACGACCAAAAACGTGAACCCCAATGTACTTTTCCTTGATCATCGCTTCCCGAGGGTGGTCACAACATTGACGCCCGACTTTCCTAGTAGATTTTCCCGATTTCTGGTGCGCCGTGAGTCCCTGCCAGCAGGCGCTGCTGGTTTGAGATGGCCGCCAGATCATTTTGCTTCGCTGGTGTGGGCAACTTTAACAAGTCTATGTGATTTTATCTTCATATCGTAGATAGAAGGATCCCAGTCCATGTCTGAAGTCATCAGTGCATGTGGGAGTGTATTACACTCTTTGTCAGTGAAAGGACACTGTTCGATGCATGCTAATGTTAACCCACCACGGAATTGACTGGGTGGATGCCAGGTATTGGAATTTCTTATGCCTTGTTTGCCTTGTCGATGGTTGATGGCACCACCTGCTTACCGTCTGGTCACGTTGTTGCTTGCTAGGACACGGCAGCTGCCCCTCCTTTCGTTGGTACCTGATTGGCTGCCTTAGCATTGCCAGCAATGCTGTCATCAACTGCATTCTTTGGAACAGGACATTTTTCGATTATGCTTGTTCTGAGTCTCATTTGGGAGCAAATGAAGCTTGATGAATGCAGAAATTGACGAATGCCTTCATGATTGCCATTAAGGAAAGAACACTGATTTTCGGCCCTCACTGCACTTTGTGGCCTCTATGTGGGAGCAGTTTTGACCCACCAATGGTCATTTCAGAGAGCACCAGACAAGCCAAACTCTCATTTAGAACCAGTTTGAGGCAAGGTGGATGAAGCTTATCAAATACAGAAACTGACTTTTGGTTGCATTCATGGGTGCCAATAAGGTCTGATATCAAGCATTTTTTGCCCCCTTTACTTGATTGCTGCAGAAACTGCGTTTTCATTGCCAGCAGTGGCCACCTCAGACGATTCCAGGCATGATCATGATTGTTTACGGAGTGAAAAGAACCATTCTTTGCCCTGATTAAGTTGGTGTCCTGGTTGCCATTGCCTTGCTCCTTAAGGTGGCACGGTCTTTCGACTTGAAGGAAATCAAGCTTCAAAATGTGACAGTTGCCCGTCCGATGGCTAAATGTTTTTAAGTTGTCGATGCGCACTCTACTCCAGTCGGTCGACGACTCAGAGTCGAGTCGTCTTTTGGCTGCCGTGAAAAAATGAGGGCTGCAACTCTCCTGTGCTGGCGCTTAACTAAAGAGCTGAAAGGTGGGAGATCCAAACTATACGAGATCACGAGGCCTTCAGTTCATTGTTTGGCGTGGCTAGACTTCTTGCATGCATCATGCAGCTTCATGATCTCGCTAATGCTGCAACCATCGAATCCCGCACTCCGTCACACTGCATCTGGAACAAGACCATACCTTGGATAGGAATGCATCAAACCAAAATTAGCCGAATTAATTCTCGATAACTACGGGGACTTTTAACCTCGTTCCTTTTGCCACCATT
>JALLPA010001813.1:0-10073 GCA_036939895.1 Thalassiosira exigua | reverse complement strand
CTATAGCCAGTAATGGCCCAGCGTGACGTACTTTAAGATTTTATTTACTCTCTCACCCAAGGCCAGAGAAGGTAATGCTTTGATGGAGCTGTCTTGAAGTGCTGATCTCGTGTCATTGATGGAACACAAGATCTACGTAATAACAAAAAACATTTTTTACCTCCAATGCACTGAGTGCACTGTTTCTCTGAAATAGCGAAAGTTACCTTTGGTACTAAATCCCCGATCTTTCACGTTGTACATACATACCTTGGTATGGAACACCAACCATTCACAAATATATTAGTTTTCAGAAAAACAGAAGGGTGAAAAAGATAGCCGTTCAAACTTGATGCCGTCACAATATTGGTCATTTCATTGCGCATCGCGTCACACAAAAGTTGGACGAGGGCGGACTTTGGCTCAATAGGCCAATATGCACCTCTCAATCAGACAAATGCGAGTCTCTTTGTGGGATTTTTTTGTCGCGATTTGATCGGGTCTTAAATAATCATGTCACAAAAAATGCCACAAAGAAACAGTGATCTGGGCGAGAATTAGCCCGGACGACAATTTGTGACATTCTGTCACAGCACGAGATTGGGCCTCCTATGATAACTCGTGTTATTTTGCCCGTCATCAGACCAGCTGTTACCATACTCATGTGACAATTGGGGGCTATAAAAATTGTATTGCATTTCAATATATCCTTTCTACATTATGGGAACAAATAGGGGGAATAAACAAATATCTAATACGTACATCTATGAACAACTCTTGCTAGTAAAAATCATTGACTGCATGGCCTTGCTCACTGTCCCCTAAAAAGGAGTACAGGCCCGTACTTGAGGCGTCGTCGTATAGAGTCGCAGTTTTCTGAAAATATGTAGTTGTCATTAATCAGTCAAGCTCTGAAACATCCATTGCTACTCCGCATGAGAATCCCAATTTGATCAGGGTTTGTTGTCCTCTGCTGTTTTGTACTAGTTTGAGTGCATACTGCCGTTTACATTTATCCAGTATCCTGTACAAGCCCTTCTTTTGTTTGCAATCCCAACCAACTTTCTCTTCTACATGATAGTCATTTAGATGGTGGTTGTCACAGCACAGTAGTGCCCATCTGTTTGTGGTGTATATCAATAGCTGTTCTATGATCCATGAGGTCTCAGCCTGAGCCACATGGCATTATGGCTGTCTGAGCTAAGTAATACTTTGTTCCTTACTGGCCAAAGCTTCTCGAAAAAGTTTCAAACTTCCTTGTTTAGCATGACAGACATCCCTAGGGGCAAATTGCCCCTACTTAGGCGGTTTCCTTACCCTATGATAAAAAAAATAAGATTTAGTGAAAACAAATAGTTCACTTGATATGATACAATTTGGGTACCTTTTTATAGATAAAAAGGCAATTTTCAATGTTCTAAGTTTGTGCATCGCTTTAGGCACTTTTCAGACTGCATTTCTTGCCAATTTTTTTGTATTCGCACCGTGTCTTCTACTTGAGCAAGTCGTAGCTGTATCTTGTACCTAGGGTCAAAATCATGCGAGAGGCAACAAAGTGAGTGGGGTGTGCAGCATGGATCAGTATTTTTACTTTACCACTATAAATACCTAGTCCTAAGCCTAGTCACGACAGACTAGAGATAGACCCAACTTCTAACCACATGCTAGCTTCAAATCTCAATCTGTGGTTATCCTAAGTCTTTTGCAAACATGAGTAGTTTTCACAGAATTACAACTCGTAGTAAGTAAAATCTACTTAATTCTTCCAGTTACAGACCAGGACTATTGCTAGTGATTAACATAGTTGAAATTTGTCCTAAGACAGGAGAAGCGAGCTTAAAGACGCGAGACGCGACACTCGTCGGCCGGGCGGGCGGCGGTTGAAAAAAACAACCATGCTTGAACAATGCGTCGTTTCTGGAGGAATATTTTAGCGAGTATCCGTGAGAAGTTTTTCGATACTTTGACTAAATTAGATGGTCGCTGTGTGTTTCCGCCGTTTTTGATGTCATTCTGATGTCATTCTGATGTCATTTTGATGTCAGTGCCGTCATTGCCGTCAAAATGTGCCGTCATTATGATGTCCTTTTGATGTCAATTTGATGTCGATTTGCCGTCGTTTTTAATCACGTGACTGACGGCAATCGTCATCTTGTCACGTGACCTCGCCAATTTTTTTGTCATCGCTTTTCTTGCGGATTACGCACGACGCGGTGTGGCCCATGTCTCACCGTGGTGTCAAATACTATATGCAAGCTTAGGGATAACCCGAACGTCAGACGTCAAGCTTCGAAGCGAATCCTGATAATTGGACGTGACACGCGTGGTAGTTCACGCGTGCGTTGCTTGGGAAAGCACGCGGCGCCCCAGGGGGAGGCAACGATGCAGCCATAATCCTGTGTGATTGACTGAGCCAATCTTTATGGCGGCCACGGCTATCAAGTTGCTGGTAGCTAGAGACGTCGACGGTCTTGAAGAGATTTCTCTTCCGCTAGGGGTTGTGCTACGCAAGAAGTGGCGGGGCTAGGGATTGCTCAGAGCGCAGAACTAACCGACCGCGGTGCGATCTCCGGTCCACGCCAGCACAGGTTTTGCCTCTGTCATCGCCAGGCGGAGGCCATCCGGAGGGTTCTGATTTTGGAGGATTTGATCTCGCGAGGGACTGGGACAGCATGGCATAATGACAACAACGGGCCTACCGGCGGGTGCCCGCCCTGACCCCGAGGGAGCGGTGTCGGAGGTCGAACATGGCTCCGCCACGCGCCTCTTTTGGGAGGCGTTGGGACGCGGAGACGGGGAGGTTGCGCGGGACATTGCCACTAGCTTTACCCCTCCTGCCGTCACTACATCCTCCTTTCCCTTCGAGGGGGGGGGCGAGAGGGGGGAGGGAGCCGCATCCGACGACGATTTTGTGGACGCAGGTGCATTCGTCCTGGAGGTGAACGAGTCTATGCCCAAATCCATCGTCAACTCATGAAATTCGGAGAAGGAGGTTTAACTGAAGGTTGTGGATTTTGATGAGTGGTGTTTGGCCAAGGTTGAGAAGACAGGCGGCACTGTTGACTTCAGAGCGTGCATCAAGAGCAAACGCGGCCTAGACAAGTGCGACAAGACCATCCACACAGATGGAGGGGGGAGCCGGTGTATCGTCTTCGAGCAACCAAGATGGGATCTGGGGAGGGACCCTCCGATACCTACGCCATCATGGTCCCTTCCCCGGCCAAGACGGCCCAACCATCTATTTTCTCTCGTCCCCTGTTCGAAGTTTCGGAATTCCCCCGTCCCCTCCGCGAGCAAAGGAAACATCTCCTCCTGCTCGACTTGTCCCTCAAGGCAAGGGTGTAGATAGAAGGTCATGATGGAGTGGTTCACCGAGGCAACCTTTACGAGCCCTCCCGGGTTGACGACCGCTCTTAAGCATCCACCTGGCATGGAGGAGGTTGTCAAAACTCCGGGACTGGGGTCTATCATTCGGGAGTTCAGAAGGGGCGCGGTGTTGAGCTCATCCCCCAACCCCCCTTTCTTCCCTGGGCGCCGGCGGCTCCCATCGACGTGGATCGTCAGCTGCCGTCCAAGCAGAGGATACCGAGCGGAGACTCCATGACTCTTTTTGTCGATAACCCCTGGGTCGGACTGCTCGCTCCACTCCCTTGCCAGCTACTTGACTTCCTCCCGTGGTATGCCCTTCTTCATCCCCGCGAGGCGACGTTCCATATATTCTTTCGTTTTCGTTTCCTGGAACCCCACCTTCTCAAATTGCGTAGTTGTATATCCCCTTTCTCCCCTTTGAGTGGAGGCTTCCCCATGATGCTTGTTAAGTGACGCATTGGGCCTCCGGTGTGTGGTTGCCCGCCGTGAAGACGCCTTGCATCGTTGACGTCTTCCGCTCCCGCGGCCTTCAGGTGAAAAATTCGACCCCTCTCTGTCTGGGCACCAGAGAGGGGGAGGCCCTCGCTCAATCGATGGCCGTGCCAGCCCCTGCTTGCGCACCATCTCCTTGTCCCGCCAGATTTTCCTGGTTAAGGCCAGCACCTGCCGTCGTTTGGCCATCGGACCCTGATTGTTGGGCCTGAAGCGTCTCTAAATTTGCGTTGTCGGCGTTGTTGTCCCTGACAAATTGCTCTGCCCCTGAGAACCCATGGGTTCCCAGAGAGGCTCCCTATGTAGAGTTCAGGAACCTCAGGACGGCCTCGGCATCCATGTTCTGTAATGATGAATATCGAGACGAGTTCATATCAAGTCCTTCCATAGCCTCTGCATGCTGACGCTGTAAGCGCTCCCTTGCATGTTGCTTCTCCTCCTCACTTAGGCCACGAAAGAATTTCGCCGGTCCTCCCAGTATCTCATCCCCCTTTTCTTCTCCCACCCCAACTTCCCCCTCCTTGCCTGTTGCCTTCTCCATGCCTTCGAACTCCATATGCACGTTGCCTTGACATGCCGCTGCCACATTGTTCTCCTGATCCGCCCCCTTGTTGTCGTGGGGATCAAACTCCGCGAACTCGTCCACCGATTCCTCCTCCCGGAAGAATGCGCTCTCCCCGGACTCGATGCTGACCTCCTCCTCTGGTTCATATTTCGTCTCTCCTAGCGTCGCAGAGTCTGCCTTGCTGTACACGGTGGATCCGCCGTTCCTCACATTGGGCCCAACAGATAGCTTCTCATGGAAATTGAATTCCATCGGATCTTCAGGGTCCACGTTTGCATCCTTCGTGCCTGTCTCCTTTGCTGCTCTCGATGCCTTCTGCTCAAGCAGACGCAAAGCTCACATTCCCAGGGACACGTCGATCAGTCCCCTCCGATCCATCTTAGCCCACCGCGCTGCTTGTCCCGCTCGTTTTGTCGTCAATACCTTCCCATCTCCGCATATTTTGCCTCGTTTGCTTCCTGATTAGCCTGTACTTGTTCAGTACTGTGAAACACTTGCGCAGCAAAAGCTCCACACACTCGATCATCACCCCTCTGCTCAGAAGATAAAACTTCAGCTGGCCTGCCATGCAACGCGACAACTCGACTGCCCGTGGCTTGTTCCTTGACGTGCCCTTCCCGTCCGTGAAGAATCCTTCGTATCCCCCATCAGATTTTTGAGCAATGTAGTTCCAGAGTCTGCACTGATCCACGTGCATGTTCATCATTATCCCACGCAGACTGCGGTAACACAACCTCCTCGGGTTGCCATCCTCATCATCAACAAAGTGGATATGAAAGACATCGTCCAACTTCATTATGCACGACAATGGAACCTTCCCAACCCTGCGCTGGATGACAGTGTGACGCTCGGCTTCATAGCCGAGTTCCGCCTGCTCATACCCCTCTACTTCCCACCCTGGATTCCATCCCACCCAGCTAAACTCGCCAAACAAATCCCTCCAGTACCCATTCTTCTTGGCGTATTCCAATAGTCCCTTGATCATCTCCTCCTTGTCATCCGCCACCTCTAGCAGGATGGCTTGCTTCGACCAGGAAGGAATCCTCTTGTCTTCGGATATTTTCTTTTGAAGCTCCGGATCTTGCCACGGTGTGTTCTTCACGTAGTCCTTATCCACCTCAAAATCTGGTAGTTCTTCACCGTATAAATCCCGCGGGTACCTCTGTGTATTCTTGACAACACACTCGTACTGGCACTTCTCCATGAGACGTTGAAGATCCCTCTTGAGCCCTTCCTTGTCGCTCTGCCCAGGCACCCCAAACAGGATGTTACGATTCCCTGTCTTGAGGACCTGGTTCTTCTTGTATGTAAACTCCACTGTATTCCCTCCATCATTTTTCGCCGCCGCATCTGCCATTGCAAGCTCCACCTTCTCTAGTAGCGTCTCCGGGTCCCACGTGGATGCAATAAGAACGCTTCCTCTCAGACACCTCGTTTTCCCTGGACAGATGGTTGGTTTGAACGCCCTCTTCGACTCGTTCCAAGGAGACCAATCATCTTTGTAGTCCTGAAAATCCCTCGGCATCTTCTCTCTCGTGCTCACGTAGCTGCCGTCCAGCAGGCACTTGAAGCAAGCCGTAGGGTCGTGCTCCTGCAGCATTTGTAGACCGTTTGACAGCAGACTCTCGACCGCGTCCCCCACGCTCTTAGTCTTTTCCATGACCATCCTCAGTGCCACACGGGCTACAAACTCGTTGGGACGCACTAGCATTGCCTCATCCTCCTCCATGGCATCATCTTGTGTGTTATCCTTTGTTCTCTTCTTCCCCCTCCCTTTCCACCTGGCAAAACGTCGTCTTCTATGGGAATTTCATTCCCTCCGCAAAAGAAGTCCCCTTGCCATTCCCCTTCCCCCCTGATTTTCTCTCTTTCTCCTTATTCGCCTCCGCGCTTCTTGGTGTCCAGCTTTTGGTCCCCACCTTCGATCGCTGTGCTTCCTCCTTGCTAGAGTGCTCAACTCCCTGATTAACCCCGCTGGCGTTGCCTCCATCTCGGTCATCCCCTCCCTCTTCCTTGCGAAGATTTCCACCTGCTGTCTCATCCCCATAACCCTCTTGGTCAAGTTTCCTCGCAACACTTTCGACCTCCCTCGTCAAATCGTCGATGTTGTTTCCCTCGTCGCTTGCATCATCCGCAGTAATCTTATCCTGTTTCCCCCTCCTTGGCTTCTCCGGTGTCGATCCATTCAGCCTCGTGGCCTTTCTCAGTCTGTCGGTGAAGATCTTGCCGTCCTCATTTTGTCCCGCGATGTCAGGAGTACCTTTTCAGTCTCCCTTGTGTTTCCCTTATTTACCTCTACATCCTCCCCTGATTTATCTCTCTTCCTACGTCTCGTCGCAGTGGACATGGCTCCCCTCATTGAAGTTTGCACGCTCTGGTTGTTCCGCTCCGTTCTATCCCGTTCTGCTCGAATTCCTCTCCGTTCCGCCCTCTTTTACTGTCCCGCTCGTTCCGCTCCTTGCAAAAAAATCCCCGTTCTCGTTCCGTTCTGGTTCTTATCCGCCTTGTTCTGTCCTCGTTCTGCTCAATCTCGCTCGTTCCGCTCGATGCGCTCTGCTCTTCTTGGTTTGTCGATCCATTCCCCCTTCTCCTATCTTAAATTACAGTTCACTCGGTGGTTCTCAAATTTAGCGAGAAATATTTCCCTCTTGTGTCCAATTGAGTATACGTTGATCGCTTCATGTTGTCCTTGATCCTGTCCGTTGCGTAGTTTAGTAACAAACGGCGCCGCCCAACGCAAGGAAGAATCGGCTTCGGCCATATCCTTCGATTGGATTCAATACGGCACCGTTTCCGCTCCGAAAAGCAGCGAGGTGGATTGCAAATGATCACCTAATGCTCGTCGCCCGTGGTTCGTTTTAAAGTTATCGATTCATTACTGTTTATACGGCTGAGTTGTGTGTGTCCCCGACTTCTCTTGCCCTGGGGAAGATGCTTCCTTGTGCCCGGCAGTCCAGAATTGGCCGAGCGGTCGCCATCGATTTGACGCGAGCTGCATCCGTGGGGCCCTCGAGCTCCGGTCGTGAGGTAAGAGCATCTGCCCGGCGCCGCCCATGGGCATCCGACCGAGGCCGTTGCCGCGTCCAATCTCGTTCCAATCTGCGTAGCCTCGGCCGAATGATTCCCAACGATGGGAGGGCGGGCCCCCTCCCCCCCCCTCGTCATCGGCTCCGCAACGGTTTCCGCCGGCAGACGTACGAACCCCCCGGGGTCTCCACTGCCGCCGGAGACGACCGACTCTCCCCTCTCGTGCGATGGATGCGATCACGACATCATCGTGACATCGTCGTGATGTCGTCTCATGCGAATATAATGTGTCATTTGAGATATAAACCAAACCTCGTGGGAACTTTTGAAGTTTCGGGGCCAAAATCGATCAAACTTCAGGGGGGCTTTTCAAACTCTACGAAACTTTTCTTGCGCGAACTCGAAAAGATCTGCAAAAGATCTGCAAAAGATCTGCAAAAGATCTGCAAAAGATCCGACCCATATCTAAGCGATGACAGCGATAAGAATATGATATTTACATTTCATTTCATAGATACATATTTGATACTTTGTCGCTTACGACGTCGCCAATGATCAACGATCCGTTTCGCCTGCACAATGCTCAAAAAATAAATAATCCAACGAACATCATGAAGTCGCTCCCCCCCCTCCTCGCCGCCGCCCTCCTCCTCCTCGGCGGCACCGGCGCCCCCTTCGCCTCCGCCGAGGAGTCGGGAGACGGCGCCGAATCCGACGAGTGCGCCGGATGGGCCGAAGCGGGCGAATGCTCGCTGAACCCGTCGTACATGGCCGAGCACTGCGCCGAGGCGTGCAAGGCGGCGGCGGAGGCCGATCGGAAGATGGCCGCGGAGATCGGTGAGAGGAGGACGACGACATACCAGATCCCCGTCGTCGTCGCGGCCTCCCCGTCCGAGGAGGGGGGGCCGGCGGCGGGACGTCCTCGTCGGACCTCTCGCGAACTCGGCGTCGGCGGCGCCGACCCCCGCGACTCACGAGTCGTTTTGTTGCCGTTTCTCGTCGTCCCCCCCGCCCAGAGGAGAAGATCGGACGCGTCGCATCGATCTTCGAATTGGAAGCCGAGGACGTCGACGGCAACGTCTTGAAGTTCGAGACGCTCAAGGGGAAGGTCACCGTAATCACCAACGTCGCCAGCTACTGCGGTGAGTTGTTCGAAGCCTCTCGAAGCGCGAGTTGGATGCATCTTATCGTTTCGCAAATCGTCTCACTCCGCGGATTCGCGAACGCTGACATGTCCGAGACAGGGTACACGGAAAGCCACTACGCGGGGATGGTCGAGCTTCACGAGCGCTTCCGCGACGGTCCCGTGGGGTTCGACGTACTGGCCTTCCCGTGCAACCAGTTCGGAGAGCAGGAGTGAGTTTTCGATCGGTCGTTCCCGGGACCGTGCATTTTTGTACGGCCGGGACTTTCTTTTACTATCGTCCGATCGCCTCACCGTCTGCAATACCGTCGCACCCCGACCGCCGTCGCGCACAGGCCCAAGGAATGTCCCGAGATCAAGCGCTTCGCTCGGAGCAAGGGGGCGAAGTTCACGGTGATGGACAAGGTCGACGTGAACGGGATCGACGCCCACCCGGTGTACCACTACCTCAAGAAGGTGGCGGGTCCGGTGAGTCATATGTTTCTTCTCTCGCGGTCGCTTTGCGCGACCGTTCCTTTGCTCCCCCCCCACCCCCCGATGATGGCTGACGCCTTTCCGCGACACGTCGCAATGCGCTCCAAAAAAATGACAGCCTCGCATCACTTGGAACTTCGCCACGTATTACATCGTCGCCCCCGACGGGACGGTCTCGTCCAAGAGCGGAGTGGAGCCGGGCGACTTGGTCCCGTGGATCTTGGAGGCGATGGGGATGGACGACGAGGCGTCGTCGGACGAGGAGGAGGAGTGGGACGAGGAGGAGGAAGAGTCGGAGGACGAGGAGCCGGAGCTTTGAGCGGGGGAACGAACGCGCGAGCGACCGAGAAAGAGCGAGGAAGGAATGGCCTTTGGCGAGAAAGAGCGTTGCAGAGGGGGCCGACGTTGGGATGGGAGGATGAGGATTATGTCGAAACGTCGAGCCGGGAAAAGGATCTTGGGTCCAATTCGATGGGTGCCCGCACTGGTCATTAACTGGAGCGCGTGTCCTTGGATGTGCATTTCTCGGAGAGTCTCTGAAATAAGTCGGACGCATCTTCCAGAACCGAAACTCTTTGTTTAAATAGTCTTTGGTGTTGTGTCCGAAGCTTTGGCTGTTAGGGCCCTTTGGAGTAAAGGGACATTGGCCACGATGGCATTAGATTTGGGTTTCTTCTGCGAGCACTACCTAGATAACATAATGCTTTGGGTAAATCGCAGGCCTATTGCGAAAATACAGCATCTGATGTGTGTAAGAAAAAGAAGCATGCCAGCTGTTGATGCCAACAAAATTTTGTCACGGAGTCTTCGATAATTTCAAACTCTGACAGACGTTAACAACAACGAAGTTTGTGTCAACCGCAAACTTTATTATTCTTTCAGCGAAATGTGGCATGGACTATGTACGTTACATTTTGTTAGAATGAAGTTAGATACCTGGACGAAACTATAAATATACACACTCTAATGGGACTTAGCTATTTCAACTCACGCTTTTAGCTACATCCCCTCGATGGGAATATC
>JALLPA010001812.1:0-10070 GCA_036939895.1 Thalassiosira exigua | reverse complement strand
GCGGCTCCTCCGGCAGCGCGGTGGGCCCGTTGCTCGAGAAGCGCCACAGCTACAACGGCGGATCACTGGTCGTGTCCCGCGGAGGTGGAGGGGACGCTGCCGACGCCCGCCGTCAAGTGCGACGGAGGCCTGGCAGCTGCGATCCCGCGGACAATCCTGCGCCGCCGCCGTCGACATCGCTCGATTCTGAGGAAGAGGGGGAGGTGGTCGTTTGGACGCATTTGTTCGACGGCACGCGGAGGAGTCGAGGCGAGGACGTTGACACGTCCAATTCCAATCGCTGTTCAAGTCGAGGTTCAACGGCATGGAGGCGAAGGGGTCGTAGATCGACGGCGGACCGGGGGAGGATGAGAGCGACAGTCTCACCGGCCTCACCGCTGTGGCAGCAAGTTGGCCCAGAGTCGGCAAGTGGGTCGGCAGTCTTTTAGCCTAGTCGGGCAATCGGCCAGTCAGTCAAGCAAGTTGGCCGTAAGTTTGGCACCAGATCCGCCGATTGGCCGGACGACTTTGTAAACGGCTATTCGGTGTGTTGTTGGAGGTTGTTGGGATGACAACAAACAGAACTAAATTTTATTCTACGTATTGGATAAGTAGTGATTCAGCGAAAATATGGATCACATTGATATGTTTGCTCTAAGTAATAACACATAGAGTAGTTCTCGCGTGTTCAAGATATTTTGCAAAATGCACTGCAGATTTATTGCGTCGATCCCTGGGACTCGCTTGCACGTTTCTGTTCCACTAACTTGCACGGATCATTCCCCCAGGTTGAAATCAGTTCGACGAAGCGTTGGCGCCCCCCCACATAAATGTCCTCCGACTTGAGCAATTGGTCCCTAATCCATTGCGCCGTGATATTTCCCTGCCTGACCAGCACATCCCTCAGAGGGTTGAATCGCTCCTCGCAGATGTCAATGGACTCCTCGTGCGTCACGTGGTTGATGTTCTCCTTCGAAAAAGGTTCCAACGGATTTTCGAGCCGAAGGAATTGTTGGAGGTCGGATCGAAAGGCGTTCGCGCGACGTTCGTCCTTATCGTTCAGCTGCTCCATCGTGTAGATGAATACTTTGAATGGGTTAGGCGAAATTCTCCTCAATCGACTTCCGAGTTCCGCGAGATGCTCGGGCCAAAGCGGGGTCTTCGCGAGCTGCATCAAGCTGAGCTCGTATCGAGCGAGATCCGTGGACACGTCCCGCCATTTGTTCGACCCAATGAGCTCTAGCGGGGAGGGCGGTTTTTCAACGTCTGAATTGTCGTACATTTCAGTCACTCTGAGTAGTTGGGAAAGTGTTGCGATCAGTACATGGAACGATGGGGAACAAATGCGGACTATTTTCTGAAGGCCGAAGGCTTGCAAACTCACCTGTAATTGTAAAACGATTGGAAGAACGCCACGGGATGACGCAGTCCGATGACGACCTTCGTGTCTTGGAAGTGTTCCGAGAGGAATTCGATGCCCTGGCTGTCCCAGATCGCCATGGGGCACTTGATCCCGCGCTTAAGAGTGAGGGGCCCCGACGACGTCATTTTTGCCAGTTCCTGATCCAGCTCCCGAGCGATCTCTTCCGCGGGCGAGGAGGTCTTGGTGATGGCGCAGAACTCATCTAGCATCGAAACGACGTGGGGTCAGTTTCGGTCGATCCTCGATCTCGTTCATATGCAGGAGCGACAGCTCACCTTGCCCGACCATGGTCTCATTGTGCTTGCGAAACGCGTAAAGGAGCGCCGTCGTGCCGCATTTCGGGAATCCGGCCACCAAGAAATCCAAACCGACCTTTCCGTCGTTTCGTACTTCGCGCGTCGCCACCTGCTTTGCAGGCTCGTTCGACGGTCTGTTTCGATCATCATTGTTTGCGTGGCGCATCAGGTAGTGCTGCATGGAGTCCAATCGGATGTGCAGCGTCACCAAGGATATCATCCCCAAGAGCAGAGGAACAACATAGGCGAGAGTAGCGAGGCTCATGGCTGCAGGTGATCTGTTGGTACGGCGACTAGTTCTGCGCATGAGTCGAGACAAAGTTGAAAAGCTGAGGCGGCACTGCGTCTCGCATGCACCAACAAAGTCTGGAACGCTCGATCGATCGGACCGACGGCGGCGGCGCAACGATCGGCGACCCCCCGGCCGATCCCCCGATCGTCAAACGTGGCGCGGCGGCGAGCTGCGATGTCCCCCGACCTCGAGCCGCCTCAGATCAAGATGCCACAAGATGAGCTTGCCACTGCAACGGCAACGGAATTGCCGGCCAATGCCATTGCCGTCGGAACGGGAACGACATGAACCGTCCCGTTTTAGGCGCTTACAAAATGCTGATAGAAAAGGATTTATACTCATACAAAAAGTGTTTCATTTATACCCTTATTAATATATAAATGACATATTGGTATAATTTGTGTCTATTTATTGAATATTTTGGTTGATAATACCCATTTTACGTCGGTTGTTAAGATATAGATTGTCGGTAAAGTTGACAATTTTTGAAATCATGCCCTCTATTAATAAGTCCTATCGTACTCCAAACAACAGCAACGGCAACAAACAACCACACAATCGATGCGCCGCCGCACCGGCACCGACGCCGACGACGACCAACCTCCTCCTCCTCCGCCTCCGTCGCGGCTTCCCTTTTGGCCGGCGAGAACCATGGCGCGATACGCCTACGCCCCCCTCTCCGTGGTGAGTCCCCGCCCCCCCCGCGTCGCGGCCCTCCGGTCGGCTCGTCGCCCACGTCTCGTGCTCATTTCCCCGATCGCTCTCGCTCGCGCCCAATGACGCGCCCTCGGCCGCCCACGCTGCGCCGGCGACGGACGCCCTCGCCCTCGCCCTCCCTCGGAATCGGACCCGACGGCGCGCCCTCGACGCGACGCACGGAACGACAGGAGGAGGGAGGCGGATCCTCTTCCCGCGGACGGCTTCGCCGCGACTCGCACGCCGAGGCCGAGCGGGCCGCGAAGGTCAACGAGCGCATGCCCATGTTCGTGGGCGTGTGCGTGTTGGTGGCCATCGCGTTCGTGCTGAGTCGCAGTCCGGAGGCGCCGGGGGGACCGGCCACGGTCGCGGGAGGCGGCGGCGCGAAGAACGCGGTCGGCGCCGGGGCCGGCGGCAGCGGTGCTGGCGCGGGCGTGGGCGGAGGCGTGGCGACGGTGCCGGAAGGGACGGCCACCGTGGAAGGAGCGGCGCAGGCCCCCGTGGCTTCGACTGTCGTCGATAAGGGCGCGGAGAAGGGGCCCGTGATCCAGATCGCTCCCCCGTCCGGCGGCTCCGCGGGCACGGCGACCGCGGCCGGCTCTACCGCAGCATCCGCATCCACGGCGGACGCCCCCTGCGACTGCTCGGGCAAAATGGACCCCTCGACCGTCGACATGGGCGCCCTCCGCGCCGCCGCCCTCGCCGCCACGCCTCCCCACATCATCGAGTGCTCCGCCGCCGAAGACGGGATGTCGCAGTCGGCGTGCCACCTCCCCTCTACCACTCGCTTCGCGGCTTTGAAGCAGAAGGGGGCGACGCTGTGGATGACCGGCTGCTCCGGCGCCGGAAAGACGACCATCGCCACGGCGCTGGAGGATCGACTGGTCAAAGCGTACGGGAAGCACGTGTACCGCTTGGACGGGGACAACTTGCGCACGGGGATCAATCGCGATTTGACCTTCACCGAGGCCGATCGCGCCGAGAGCGTCCGGAGGACGGGGGAGATCGCCACCTTGTTCGCGGACGCGGGCGTCATCGCGCTGGTGGGGTTGATCAGCCCGTACCGCGACGACCGAGACGCCGTGCGGAAGCGCCACGAGGACCAGGGGATACCCTTCTACGAGATCTTCTTGGACGTTCCCGTGGAGGAGCTGAAGAAGCGCGATCCCAAGGGACAGTACGCCCGCGTGGAGAGCGGAGAGTTGCGGCACTTCACGTGTATCGACGACCCGTACGAGCCCCCGCTGAAGCCGGAGATCACGCTGAAGACGCACGAGCTGGAGATCGAGGAGTCTGCCGACATGTTGTTCCGAAGGTTGGAGATGGACGGGATCTTGGAGGGGGCGCCCAAGCTCGCCCCGCCGGGGTTGCCCAATCCCGACGGAGACGAGGTCGTGGACCTCCATGTCCCAGAGCACTTGAAAGCTTCGAAGATGGAAGAGGCGGAGAAGCTGCCCAAGGTGTTGATCACCGACCTGGACTTGAACTGGCTCCAGGTCGTGGGGGAGGGGTGGGCCTCGCCCCTCCGCGGCTTCATGCGGGAGGGCACCTTGTTGGAAGTGCTGCACTTCAACTCCATCTTGGTCGATCCGTTCAACTTGACGGAAAACAAGGGAATTCATGCCTCCCAGACGGACTTTTCTCACTTCAAGCCCCACCGGGCCCCGGATCGGGTGAGCATGAGCGTCCCCATCACGTTGAGCTGCACGAGCTACACGAAGGATGCGATCGAGAAGTCGGGTACCGGGGCGGTGGCGCTGACGACCCAGATGGGACACATCGTGGCCATCCTTCGCGATCCGGAGATCTATCCCAACCGGAAGGAGGAGATCGTCACGCGGATGTTCGGCGTCATCGATCCCGGTCATCCCTACATCCAACAGATCTCCAAGGGAGGGGACTACCTCATCGGCGGCGAGGTGGAGCTCCTCGATCGCATCCGATACAACGACGGATTGGACCAGTGGCGCAAGACGACCAAGGAGCTCACGGCCGAGTTCGAGTCCAAGGGCGCGGACACGGTGTACGCCTTCCAGACGAGGAATCCCACCCACGCGGGACACGTGTACCTCATGCGGAGCGCGGGGGAGAATTTGAAGAAGCCCGTTGGGAGGGTGGACGAAGGAGGACGACGTCCCGTTGGACGTGCGGGTGTGGCAGCACGAGGAGGTGCTCAACTCCGGGTGAGAAATGAGAAATGAGACGGCGGGGGGTGGGGCGCGGGGTCGACGTTGGGTTTCGTTTCTAGCCTTTGATTGTGAACGTGGCGCCGAATGGGAGCCAACGGGTCCTTCCGCTGATGTGTGTCTGGTCTTGCTTGTGTCAGTGCTGCTGGCCGTTTCGTTGAAACCGGCGGGACAAAGGCAAGCTTCGCAGCCTGGCCGCAACGACTGGTGCTGGGACGGTCCCGCTGCTGCTGCACTAATCATCCGTGGAGCGCAGGTTGGAATCGTTTGTTACGGGAGAAGAGAAGAGCCTGCCGCCATGAGGTATCAGCCCAGGGTTTCCTTGTTCTTGTAGTTGAGGCTCTGCTTACGTATTTTGGGTGATTCCTGGGGTGGTGGAGCGAAAACATGCCAGGCTATGCAAGGGCACAATATCTCACACCTTTTCTTTCTGTGATTGCCTCTTGCAGCCTCGAACATCCCGGAGGTCTCGATCCCGCCACCACAGTCATGGCCATCTGGCCAGCTCCGATGGTCTACGCTGGCCCCACTGAGGTCCAATTCCACGCCAAATCGCGTCGGTCCGCCGGTGCCTCCTACTTTGTTGTTGGACGCGATCCCGCCGGTATGAAGGGCTCGCACCTGGCCGTGGCTCACAAGGACGACGACCTGTACGACGGAGACCATGGCCGGTACGTTCTCCAGAACTCCCCGGGCATCAGCAGCATGAAGATGTTGAGCTTTGTAAAGGTCATGTACGACATCACGGACAATGTCATGAAGGTCCCGGACGAATCCAGGATGGACGACTTCATCAGCATCTCCGGCTCGAAGATGCGACTACTGGCGCGGAACGGTGCCGTGCCCTGCAGCCCCACCAACATCCCCACCGACCTTGTGGAGGCAAACTGTGTTCCCAGTGGTTTCATGGTACCCAAGGGCTGGGACATCGTGGTTGATTACTACCGTAACATTGACAGTGGGCGTTGGATTCCCTGGTCGCGCCCTGTGGTAGATCCTGGTGCTGCTTCCCGGACAGAGGCCATGGGTAACTTCGGCACAGGGGACTTTAGGCTTAAGCACAAGGATTATGAGAGCGTCTGGCACGACATCCCAATGAAGCCATCAGGGCACGATGAAGACGTGATCAACCTCGTCACTGAAATTCCACTCCTTATGACGGCCAAGATGGAGGTCCAGAAGGCCCTCCCAGGGAACGTCATTGCACAGGACTCGAATGATGACGGCTCTCCCCGTTACTACACGTATGGGACACCCTTCTTCAACTATGGCTTCGTCCCCCAGACGTGGGAAGATCCCAGCCTTAGGGACTCCCTCGGTAATGGCGGGGACAACGATCCCCTCGATGTTATGGAGATCGGGTCGAAACGGCTGGAGATGGGAAGCATCACGCCCTGCCGCGTCCTCGGCCACCTTGAGCTCATCGACGAGGGCGAGATGGACAACAAGGTCATATGCATATCACTCTCTGACCCTGACGCCAGTTCCATCCGCTCCATCGGCGATCTGGAGCGCGTCAAGCCCGGAACAATCGAGCGGCTCAAAGATTGGCTCAAGCGGTATAAGACCTCAGATGGCAAGCCCGAGAACGCCTTGGCGAGCGAGAATCCCACGAGTGTGAAGGAGGCGCTGGAACTTATTGCTGAGACGCATGCGAGATGGAAAAATCTTTGTGGGAAAGGAACGGGGTACGTGAGTGGGGATCACGGATTTTGGCTCGAGGCTGCTGGTTGTAAAGGTTAGAAGCTTCAGATGAAGGGGTAGGTTGCTCGGGAAATGGTGCAAGGGAGGAGTGTGGCAGCATAGACTGCCTTCTTGGTTTCTTTCAAAATAGGTCTAGCCGAAACTAATATTGGCGCAATGGAGGTGGCCAGAGAGCGATAAGCTTGGCAACAGAGAGAACTTCTTAAGGATTATTTGCATATGTAGTTGAAGAATGACTTTTATCGGCAAAAGTAGCCCTATCTACTGCTTTGTTCAATAAAAAAAAAGATGCTTGGGAGATATCTTCTCTTACCAGTTCTTCGATAAAACCGTTGATGCAGCTCTTGGCACCAAAGTTTGAGAAGAAGTTAGTATTATTGTTGGTCATCTGGTATTTTCTGTATCAGTCAGTTTCCATCTCATCATCAATGGAATATGTTTCTTCCCAGATGGTACAGGGCCCGTTGGACTCAAGTGAATCACAATACATATATGCCACGCGACTTCCCAATTGGACAGACTTTTCTCCTAGAATATGCTTGGCACCACAGAGTTTCCAGCCAGATTTGGACATAGTGTCCTTGTCGCCGTTCAGCACGACAAGTCGAGGAACACCAACCAAGTCCCAAATAGCTTCTTCAATGCTGGAACTATCAAAGAAATGCCTGCATGCTTCCTCAGCTGCGAGAAATCCGTCTAGCAAGGACCTACATTTCTTTGAAGCTGATCCCATGAGCTCCGCGCCATCAAGCATATTAATGTCTCCTATTCCAAGGCCATACTGCTTTGGGTCGATACCCAACTTTTTCCAGCCAAATTTATTCACAAATTGACCAAGCGAGGGCTCCAAGTACCCAATGAATTTTGCCACTGGCACCAGCCCACGGATTTCTCCGTATCGCTGCTTACGATCTGTTTTGTTAAGGTATTTAATTTTCAAGCCCAACTCCGTGTCATTGTCTGTGCAGCCTTCAATCCATAACCTTTTTCGAGTGAGAAAAGACTCAATGCATGGTTGTGTAGACTTTTCTTTCAATTGCTGTAAGTGCCAAATTCGATAGGATGCAAAACCGGAGTTTCCAAACAGATGGATCAAATTTTCATCTGTAGCCATGTCCATTGTATAAAGAGCATCAATGACCTTCGTCACCTCAGGCGCACACTTGTGTAAATTGTCTTTCATGATATCACCAAGCCATGTGTCATACCAGTCCTCATCAGGACGACCACAGCATGAATCATCAGCAGGTGGATAAGACCTGTAAGATTCTATGTCTCCAGGGAGTTGCCTCAAGATTTTCTCTGCTTTAGCACTGAACTTTGCTTTGTGAAAGAAGCATTGTGCAAGTTTTTTCTCAATGAACACACAGGTCGATGCTGCATCGTCGAAGGTGCCACACTTCTCAATTTCCTTGTATTCCATTGCCAGTGAATCATCTTCGTCCTCTTCGTCCTCTTCCCATGCATCAAGAAACACAACAACTTCAATGAAAAGATCAAACCTACTGTGACAAGCAATGATTGCCTCAGTGATAAACTGGGTTACACCAAGATCCTTATCCACATTCATTCCCATGATGTGATAACCCGCAATATCATTGATCTTCTTGACGGCCCACGGCAGAACTGGTCGAATGTTTGATGTGTATATAATGTTGTGGTTCGCCTCGTAGCTTCTCACAACTTTGTCCCACTTTGAACCAGATAATGCGCGATTAATAGTATGACTCCCACTGATTATCATATACTGATTCATCCCAGCAATCAATGCGTCATCCGCAAGACATCCCAAATCGCCAGGGAAGTTTAATTCAACAAACTTGCGTGCTTTGTCAAAGCATGAAAGGTTATGGGAACCAGAATAAATCTCATGACACCTCATAACACGGAGTGCCTCAAATGCTTGATCTTGATAAATCATAATATTTTTTCTGACAATCCATTCCTTTTTCATACCCACATATTCCCCAATAAGGTCCATACAGTCCTGATTACCCAACAAATGTTTGTTAATCAAGTGGAGGTTCATCATATTCATGTGAAGCAAATACTTGACCAAAAACATGTGCCACATTGCAGTTCCGTGGAAGGAATGGAAGTTCACGTAAAATTTTCCACTCTCGGCGCCAGCTTTGAAGTATGATCTCGTTATGTTTTGGTGCTGGATACCATCAGTCAGTATTTGTTTTAACTCGTGGCCGGCTAGATTTTCCGAGCCCTTCCTCGCAAAGAAGCAACTGAGGTCATACATCTCTTGAAACCTTCCCATCAAGAGATACATGTAATTCACAACAATGTCAGGATCATGGTGGCGGAGAGTGAGAAGATCTTTCCATTGAAGTTGGGCAGTATCTATCGCAAATCTGTTTGGTATAATATCCCCATTGTCATTGCCACTTGGTCTATGTTGCCCCTCGTAGATAAGCTCTGCGATCAGTACACCTTTTGAATTCAAATATTCATCGCGCTTCGCAATAAGTATTTTTGCCGGTTCCCAACCAATAATGTGGGAGATATTGTCAGGAAAAAATATGTGAAATACTCCGTCAACACTCAGCCCAATTCCCCCTGTACTCGCTCCTACCACTACCGTCGCCGCGTGCAAATCAGTTAATCTTTGGCGTAAATCGACCAACATTTGATGGAGCCTTTCGCATCGTTTGACAGGCGAGGGAACAGTACACGCAGCTGCGACATCTACATAATATCGACGCCCCCGAGCTCAAGGAGTTGCCACAGTGGGCACACGCATATCCACGAAACTCTCTGGGGTTGCGTTGTTCGAAACGTCCAACAAAAACTTCCATCGTTAGATCACGAACATCCGTCGGGATGTGGAAACGAAAATGTTCTTTATGGGAGACGGGTCGCAAGATTGGGGTGCGGAGCCCTTGATGGAGCGACGAAACGGGTTGAATGGATGAAGGATGAAGGCCGAAGGTGCCAGGTGCCCCGTCACCAGCACTTCGTCTCAGGCTTGCTTGGGATATAGGGGGGCGGCCACCTCTTCTCGCAACACGAACCCCCTGGGCGTGGCGGGGCGTGCCGGTGTCGGGTCCGTCGCCAGCGCCCGTCAATCGGCCGTAGGTACGTCGGTGCCGACAGGTGCCGACAGGTGCCGGTCGAGCTGTTCGAGCGAGCACTCGGTTGGTGCCGGAGGCGGAGGAGGGGAGGCGAGGACGGACAGCAGGTGCGGACTGCGGGCAGCTTGAGGCTGAGGCTTGCGACTTGACTCAGGCCTGAGGACTGAGGACTGAGGAGGCTTGAGGCAGGCTTGAGGCTTGAGCCTTGAGCGAGGGAGATTGAGAGCACGTCGAGAGGATGATGGGGCGGACGGCGGGCGGCTCCTAAATAAAGGGTGGGATGATGCGCCCGTTATTATTGATGTTTCCCGCCAAAAGTAATCGTGGCGCTAAGTGGCGCGCCAAAATTTAGCATGATAAAAGTTCATAGAGGAGAGAACGAAACATCGATTTACGATCGAGTGTCAGTTT
>JALLPA010001811.1:0-11268 GCA_036939895.1 Thalassiosira exigua | reverse complement strand
ACGAATTTTTCGTTCCAAAAGCAAACTTGAAATTCTTAAGTCATCAAATTTTGATGGAAAACAAACATGATGTCAACGTTGCCAATGGAAACCGCGGGCTACAAACAAGTAAATTTGATCAAAATTTGATTGATCTGCCGAGTGTGAAGATACCCAATCATCTCTTTTTGCACACAGAACATGAGGGGCCTCGCGCCAGGGTCTCAATTTTTGATCAGAGAGAGAGATGCCATCATGAAATCCTGCTCCCGGCAGCGAGATGCCGATGAGCTCATAATTTTGTTCGACTGGAAATTGCAACATGAAATGCAAGGGGCGCACACACAAGCAAAAGAACGTGGCGACGAGGGAATCACTCACCTACTGTCGACCACCAAAAGAAATTTATGATTATGAGAGGTTGGCGAGGCAAGAGAGGAGGATGCATGGAGAGGTGTGCGTGAAGGCATGGCGTACATAGTACTTTCTTATCAACTTGTACACTAAAGGACCCGAGATATATTTTGCATCCTGATTCACTCTACATAGGAAACAGTACGAAGCCACGGAGGTCAGCGTGGTTCGCCGCTTGCTTCAAGCTTTATCTAAATAGATATGTTTCAAAATATTATTTGAAAATCGTGGTAACAATAACATTTGTATAGAATAAAATATATTTATGAAATAATATTTTTCTTAATTTTGAAATATCAAGCACTCCTAAACTACTTTGCCCCTATCATAACACACACCGAACGGCGCATAATTTAGCGACAGTACTCAGTATTACTAAATCTCACAAGTTCGTACAACTGTCGCTAAAGTTTACTCTGTTCGGTGTGTTGCTGGCCGCTCCGCGTCCGCAATCGGCCGGCCGGCCCGGCCGCGATGGTCAGGATCTTTCCCAGTACCCCACCCCCTTTTCATACATCGGCTCCTGGCGATGGTCATGGCCGCCACCGCGAGCCGCGAGTACCTAGTGAAACGGGTTTAGGGGGCAAATCCGCGACCCTATTGTTTGAAGCCAGGGCAAGGATCTACGAAGCTTGTGAAGAGTATCTTGTCTGACTTCTCTGTCGAACATCTCGGGGCTGAAGGATCTTGATAGATCGGCCCCGAACCCCAAAAGATGAGCCTCGGGTGATCGGAGGCTATCGNCTTGTCTGGCTTCTCTGTCGAACATCTCGGGGCTGAAGGATCTTGTGATAGATCGGCCCCGAACCCCAAAAGATGAGCCTCGGGTGATCGGAGGCTATCGGAGTAGGCACAAAAGCTAGCAAAAGCATGTAGATCGGAGATCAAACCAGCACAGAATGAACCATTTATAATTTGGATTTAGTGATCGATCCAACATTTCTTCCGCTGCATCATCCTAGCTATGCAAAACCGGAGCGGCTACACCGGGGCTGGGTAGCAGCGTCATGAAACAGTGTATGGAGTCCCAACATTGCTCGACAATGGTGAGTAGGGCGGTGGCTCTGGCCAGCATTGGTGGGCAACGGAAGGTGCGAGGTTGGCGCTGAAAGGTGCCCACGCTCGTCCAGGACCACGCCAAAAAATCGATGTGAAGTCGAGAGAGGGGGGGGGGGGATGACGCACAGCCATGGTCAGAGCTGTCGTGTTGCCTTTCGACGGTAGAAGCTCGCGTTGCGTAGCGCTCATTGACCAACGTTCTATGGCAATCCTCGTTGTTTTCATTCCGCAAGGAATGGTTGATGCTCGCTGCATAGTACGCTGTCGTCAATGATCAGCTCGCGGAAAATGCGTATTGCAAGCCATGCTGTCGCAGCTCGCGGCGTCTGCTGAGTGTTTGTTTATTGTTGTGGACGACTCAGCTGGGTGTTTTGCCGCTGTCTGCCTTTGCGTGGATTGAGGGCTTCATGCCCCCTGTCGCTCGTCATGGTTGACGTTCGAGCTGGCTGTGGCAGCCCCCAGCGTCAACAATCATTAGTTCCAGCATGAACTGAAACTGGTTGTTCCGAGACAAACTAAAACTGTGACATTTTTATTATTTTACTGTATGTATTGTGGTGGACCTATCTGCACAGTTAAGCGTGGTTGCGCTTTTGTTTGCTCGATGACTAAATGCTCGGGATGTTTGAGAGTGTATTGTCTGAGGCACAGACTCTAAAATGTGCAAGCGATAGCATGTGCGCGAATGAAAAATCACTCACCTTTGTCGCATGAGCCGCAAACTAGAAGATTAGAACACGGCAGCGTCTCAGGCGATGCCGATGGCAACATTGAGGCCACTTACATGGCCAATAGCTCTCGGCGTTCTGCGTTCAGAGATGAACTAAAACATCATATCAGGTTCAGAGATGAACTAAAATACCGCTGTGGTTCAGAGATGAACTAAAACATCAACTTATGTTCAGAGATGAACTTAAAATATATCACTTTGTTCAAAGATGAACATAAAATATATCTGCGTCGTTCAGTGATGAACGTTAAATATATATCTCACGTATGTGCTGCCATGAACTAAACTGGCATGGTTCAGTGATGAACTAAAACATCAATGCTCCTGTTCAGGGATCTAGATGAACTTCTCGTAACCTCATTGATGCCCCCTTTTTTCTTGGCACCAGATTTACGGCAAGTCTCCCCTCGTAGCCCCCCTTTTGTGTCCATGGTACTCACCGACACTTCTTGCCTTGATCCAACAAGTTCATCATATCTATTCAGCTCAGAACACCTGCACCATGGTCATCACTATATCCCAATCCCACCGTCGCGACGGCCCCCCTCCCTATACCCCTTCCAACAGGCAATTTCCTCCTCCTCGTAGCCCCAGATCCATCCCGCGTTTCTCTCGAAATGCTACCTATCATTCAGCTGCCCAACGTCGCAAGGAAGGTCAATTCTTTGCAGCCAAGTTCCAAGCCATCGAAACTGCCACTAGGCGTATCATCCAGGTAAATGTTCTCATCCAATCACATATATGTTCCAGTCAGTCAATTCCCTCTTTCTCACAAGTTCATCTATCATGGCGAATTCAAACACTATTTTTCGGCGTATTATAATGAGGAAACGGTGGGGGTCTCTGTCGGTATTCACCACTTATGGAGCAGCTAGGCACCTTTTCGAGCTTTTCGTGTTTGAAAATGGATATAGTGGTCGGTGGCGTCCTTGGAAGTCAATTCCATCCACCCCCAACCAAGCTATTGTTTTTGCACAATATCCTTTACGTAATGACCTCAGTCACTTGTGTGTTACTATGATATACAAGCACGGGAAAACATCTCCAGAAACAAATAAATGTTTTTTTAGCACGTCAAGGATTACTAGTTGGATGACAAAATTACGAGGAAAAAACGTGTAGTCTTGGAAGGATAAATATCAATAGAAACATATTATCTATAAGGACCAACTCTATTGTTACGAGTTTCAGGCAGTGGACCACCATCTCTACCCCAGGCAACAAGATATGATTCTTCTGGACAAACCACGGTAACTAGACCAGTGCTTTTGTGGATCCACAGTGATGCTGAGGTGCAGTGGAGGAATAACAGTCCACAGTGATGCTGAGGTGCAGTGGAGGAAATACAGCCCATAAAAAGTCGAACCAAGATGTCCCAATTTACCCTCATTTCGACCCTTCTCCATTGTAGAGGTAGCCAGATTGTAACACAGTCCCAAATCTAGCAACAGAAATGACTGTGACAATATCCATTAACTAGATTCCCGAGACAATGCCCAGCAGCATGTGGTTGGCAAAGGCAAAATTTTCCTACGCAACCATTGTTTCAGTTTTTTTCGTACCATTAGCCCATATCTCAACAGCGAGCCTATCATGATGTTTACGACACATTTCATTGGTGTCGTTGTGCGGTGAATTACAAAAGTTGAAGGTAATGATGTCGAAGATACACACTTCATGGAACTAAAGGAATATATTGACCTATTCCAAAACCTTTTGATACATCCTCACAATAATTTCTCCTGAAGAGCTTTGGTGCTGCATAGCTTCCTCTCCAAAACGATGGACAATACTCTTCAACAACGGATGATTTGATGTGTTTGTTTGCTTCGAGATGTGGTGATAATGTAGATATCCCTGCTTGGCTGCTCTCAACGTGCTAGATGAAGCAAGGTTGCGTTGCTCCATGCCAATCATGTGGAACAGGCCGGAGTGCTTGGTTCAAGATCGTCGTAATCCTGTACTGTGGTAAGTGACTTCGAGCAGAGCTAAGGTCTCTTCCGTCAAGCAACACAAAAACATCCACCACTAAGCGCAGAAGACTACAAAGCCTGAAATTACATGAAATGGAGAGGGCTGAGGCTGGTTTTGTATGGCAATACGGTCTGTCACCATATCAGTAGCTTCATATCCTTGAACATCCCCTGTACAGCTGACTTTATATGCAAAAGCCTGGCTTACATTCTGAATTTGATTTAGGAAATGTTAGACAGCAATATCATCCAATATCATGTGGCCCAATATGACTCACATTGTCTAAACTGATTGGCTTAGTTCCACTTTTCTCCGAGAGAGATAATACCAGTTTATTGAATCCCAATGGACTCATCGGGCCACCAACTCTCATACAGTCTCTGATCCATTCTAGTTAATCCAGTGTTATTGGTGCAAATGTATAATAGTCGCAGTCCGTCTCCATGTACATATGCTGTAGAAAGGGATTGGTTATTGCACCCAAATGATCAGACAAGTCATGGTTAACCGTATAATAAACGTTGACTTGATGGCCCATGTGACATCTGACTGGCGGAGCCCTCACAATGTTTAAATTGCTACCTTGGAGGCATTTCAGCATCCATCCCGGGTGCTTATCAATGGGTATAGAAATTCGTGCAAATGGCACATCGTAGTCTTCGTGGAAAGGATTTGTGGAGGACCATTCATCTGGTTGAAGACCTGCTTGAAAATAATACTGGCCATCCTGTCGGTATAGGCGATGTTTGATCGGCCAGTCAGCGGCTGTTTTACCTTCTGCGTGATGGATGGTGCTATTGGGTCAAGATTAGAAGGTGAAGGGTTGGCCGGGATTGTACTGACCGGTGGACTTATGATCTGGTCTAAACCTGCCTCCACGATAACCCCCTACGGGAGCGGTGGGTTGGCGCCTCTGGGATGCCTCCGCAACAACGTCCGGCAAGGTCTGGGGTCTATGGCTCAAAGGCTGAGCCTTCAACAATGTCCGACGGAATTGGGTGTTCGGGGCGACCTCTGAATACAAGACAACGGACTAGGGAGAGCCAACGCGACAACGCGAAGGCCTTGGGGCGACTGCAAAGTCGACCGGGGTGATCGGGGGCTCAGTGATGCCTCCACGAAAACGCCCGAGGGGGTTGGTGGCTCCGGGCTGCCTTCGATGACGTTCGACGGGCTTGGGTGTTCGGTGTGGCCTCTGAACACAACACAACGGACTCGGGGAGAGTCAACACGACAACGAAAAGGGCTTGGGGCTACCGCAAAGTCGGCTGAGGTGATTGGGGGCTCAGGGATGCCTCCGTGAAAACGCTCTACAGGTTTGGGGCTCGGGGATGCATCCGCAACGACACACGTTGGGTTTGGGGGCTAGGGGCTTCCACCGACGACCACCGACGAGCTCGGAGACTGGGGGGATGGCTCCATGACGATATCGTAGCCTCCGCGACAGCGCCGAGGGATCGGGGCTGCAAAAGCGTCGCCCGAAGGGCTAAGGCTGCCACGACGTTGCCCGATGGGCACGGCAGTCTTCCTCCTCAACAACGCACGGCGGGCTCAGGGCTGCCTCCACGACGACGCCCGAAGGGCTGGGGCTGGCGAGACGACGCAACGACACTTGGGGCTGATGCGACGATACGACAGGCTCAAGGCTGCCTCCGCAACGACGCCACGGGCTCGGCAAAGCCTCCGGGACATCGTAACCTATGAGGGTCGTAGATCAGGGTGGGGTGGGCACTCCAAGACCGTTGGACCCACACAATGTCGTGGCAGGCGCAGCGCGAGTGCCCCCGGGGTGCGGCATGAGTGCCCACGCGACGACGACGCGTCCGACGGGCTCCTCGCAAGGCTGCTGCGCCGTTGACGCCAAAACCTCCTTACTGGAGAGCGGTGTTTGAAGCCATAAATTTGTCCCTTTCTGCTCCCTTCCGTTGCGTCTGGAATTGTGCTGGACCCATTTAATGATTTTGTCAAATGTTGATAGGCTGTATACCTTTGGGAGAATTCTCAATAGATCGATCTGGGCAAGAATGTGGAGTGGAGTACGTTCTGGGTCGCCTCCAGACTTTGCCTGGGGATGACATCCCATGCCGTTCTTGTCGAATTTATTAGGGCCAAAAGGGTTGTTTGCATCGGGATCGATGTATCATGTTGCATCTTTCAGCAGCTGATCGATCACATCATTATCCTTGGAGTCCCCGTTTGAATGGCTGGCGGGCGCAGCATTGGAGTTCTGCTTATCTACCGAATCTGAATCTAAATTGTCATCTGCGTTGTACCAGCCATCATCGTCTGCTCCAGAGAGGGATGCATTGTAGCTGTCAGCGTCAGTGTCGGATTTGGTGTCTTGTGTGAGATCTTTAGGCACACTAGTCGATGTGGACAATTGCTTTGTGGCAGCTTCCGTGAGCAGTTTCACACGCTCGCTGAGCAATGGCCGTGCTTCAAGAGGGTTGAGCCTTATGTCTGATGCTGACGCATTATGGGTGTCCCCAGCAAGACCCACAGCGATCTTATGTTGATCAACTGCAAACACGATGCCACTTTTGTTTCTTCGCTGCTGCTTAGAAGCTCGCACCACACCCTTACAAAGTGAACAATGTCGACGGAAGCTTTTATCGGGGATGTTTCTGTAGCACCGGTTGCATTGAGGCATGGTGGCATTGGGTTCTTGGTGTGGGCGAGGGGCAGCAGCGGGGCGGTGTGAGTGGGGGGTGATGTCCTTGTGGCCCACTGCCATAGGCACACTCGTGCGGTGCTGGGGCTGAGGCTTGAAACCGACCCCTTTTTCATGTATGGTGTATGTAGGAGCGAGTCATAAACGTACACTAAAACTAGATTTATTATAGTTTGGTGTCTGTATTTACAATCGGCGCATTCCTACATTAGCACATGAAGGCAAAAGCTTTTTTTGCGTAATCTGACATTCATAAAGATCAAAAAATACATTTTTAGTGTAATACCTATGCAGAATACACCAATTACGTAGTATGTACAGTTGGTGTCTGCCGGGGGGTTTGTGGTGTGAATATTGCTGATGATTCGTCCCTTGCAGAGTGAAGTGCATTTTTGAACCAAAAATGAGGAAACTTTGAAATGCAGTGTTCCATTGCATACACAGTCAAAAGCAGACCACGCAGCAATCAACTGACGGACTTGTTTGCAATCTCCCTCGGAGTATTGACTGTTGGAGACAATGTCTCCCTTGGATGGCGAAGAAGTTTTCAATTGCGCAAACTTGTTTTGGATGGGATGAGAGAGAGCGCACTCAGCTCTCAGCCAGCAGCAGTGGGGATCTCCCTCTGATGCCCAGCAATGCTTGGCAGCCTGAATAATACTACTTAAGAGCAACCGTGTCAGTACTCCCTTAGAATAATGAATTTTGGCGGAATTTCCTCCCTCATTGTATTTGCTTTCTATACGCCAATGCGACGGCAGCTGCGGAAATGATGCAACGACCAACTTGGGATACATTTTAAACTTTCGGAGTGGCAGATATGCGCTGAGGTTTAACCTGCTTGACAGCTGTCGATACTCGCGTGGACCCTGACTTGTTGCCGGAGACTTGCTTGGGCTCAGACGACTTGGCTGAGACGGAGGCGGAAAAGGGCTCTGACTACCTGGCAGAGACTGGAAGGTTTGACTTTTCAGCAGGGTCCATGCAGGGCTCTGACAAGGCAAAAAAATGATGAGGCTTTGACGTTGCAGCAGAGACCTGGCGGGGCTCCGACTTGGCAAAGCTCTGCTGAGGCTTCGAGCTTGCAGCAGAGACCCACTGCGAGGACTCTGACTTGGCAAAGCTGATGACTACAACTTGTTTGGGCCCCGACTATGTAGCAGGGACCGACCAGGAAAAGTCTTTATCAAGAGACTTTGAACTTGCGGCTGTGAACTTCCTGAGTTCTAGCTAGGCAAAGGCCCGTTTGGACTCAGACAGCTTGGCTGAGACAGAGCCTTCAAGAGGCTCTGAGTTCGTTGGAAGATTGGCTTCGATTCCCATGAAACTGGCTCAAATGTGCATCTAAAGTGAATGATTCGACCAAGCCGGGAAGGAAGCAAAGCAGTAGCATCGCACGGATCCTCACAAGTCGAGCCAATAAGCTTGCATTCTTCTGAATCCTTTTTGAATTGACCGAATGTAAAGTAATGCATCGTTGTGTGAAACTTGATAAAGATGTCCGTTCGAAACGAAGCGTTTCCCGGAGCATCAATGCTGCAAGTGGAAGCACCCAAAGGATGGCTTTTACGGCAGCTGAAACCATCGCTTGACCCAAATCATCACAAACGAAATCAAATGTGTGCCTCCGCAGACTCAGGCGGCTCAATTAAGAACTACCCAAGTCTGATAAACTGAACGACTAGTCCAATACCAGGAATGCTCCCGAAGGGGAGAGGAAGGGATTGTCCATCGTGACCATGTCGAAGAAGTCTTCGACTCACTTGAAAGAGATTGATTTCATCGAAAAGTGAGGCTTTAATTTTTCGAAAGCCTGAAATCTGAGTCTTAAAATTTGAACTGCAGATATTTTGAAAAGTAAATAAATAGTCTGTTTGTGAGACTGAAATATCGCCTGGACATTCTCAAGCAGAACATGGCATCATTTTTCATACTCAGCACTTATGTGCTAGCAATCAGTAGCCTGCACATCTTAAATACATAACATAACATGGATATTAAATAAAAATATGCTGAGAATGTTATCAGGCATAACGCTATTTTGCCTCAGCACAGATTTAGCAACTGGTCGAGACATCAATTAGTTATTTTTAGCAACATTGAATGGTCGTGCAGCGCATGGTAGTTCGAAACAATAACATTTACATTATGTGCGACACCTGAATCACTTTCTATAGGAAGCTGGTGCGACGGTGATGGGCTTTGCAGACCACTTTCCGCAAACGGGTCCATTTTTTCCGACTCTCACTGCTCCCCCGTTGGCAATGAAGATACCGCCTTCCACTCCGGGCAAGGTACCCCGGTCTGATATCGCGTTCAGATCCGGCCGCTGAGCCATTTTGTGCCCCTGCTTCACCTTGGCACCCCAGTACGCGAACTGCTTCTGAGCAACTGTGAAAGGATTCGCATCTTCGTATCGTTTCACCCATTGTCCCGATTCATCGTCCCACTTTTTGCTTGCCTCCATACGATCGTAGATGTCGCCAATCTCACCACCAGCCTTCCAAACTTCTTCGCGCGCTTGATAATACTTTTCATTTATCTGATCCATCTCTCTCTTCGTGTAGACTCTTCCAGATAGGTGTAATTGTGTTCCTTCCTCGAGGTATACGTCTCGTCGACTCATTGCCTCTGGTAGCGTGTACGAGAGCATGATCGTTTGTTCATCTTTCGAAAGCTCCCACTTCTCCCCCACGACGGGACGCACCACCGCGCCCTCCGGTCCCGTGAAGCTCACCACATCGGAATGGGGCACCAGTGCATTGTCCGAGTCAGTCAAATCCGTGGGTATGACGAGGGGCATACGACAGCCGGATCTGGCCCAGTCGAAGGGCATGCGGGCGAGCGGCTCCCTGCCGATGTCTAGAGCCACCCTCCAAGGCGAGGTTGCAACGGCGGAAGGGGCTTGGGAGCCTGGCGTATTCTTTGGCATGGGGTTGTTAGCTCCAGCGCCGCTGATGGTTTCGTCGTTCTTCGTGTTGTGAGATGGGAAACGGCGCGACGGGTCTGCAGCGATGCTACTGAACGCGGCCACCGCCGCTGGAAGAATAAGAATCGTGGAATACGCAATAGACTTCATGTTGAGTTGATTTTTGAGGGTGGGTTAAGTAATTGTGTGACGGACGAGTGAATGATTGATAGCAAGCCGGCTCGACCACCGCTCGAAGATGGCGTTGCGGATCTGGCATCTGCGCCCCCCTACTCATTGTTGACGATGAGTCACTTCCGACTTCAGCTGACAGCCCCGAAACGGGGCGCCCCGGCCAAGGTCCATGGGCGAAGCCGCACACCCAACGCGATCATATCACGGCTGCTCTAGCGTTGACTCCGCCGCCACCGATGTAGGTTCGTAACGCCTCCTGCTCAAGCGACAAGCAACGCTGATTCATCCAGGGGAGCGCTGGCTGTGTCGTGTGGCCTGTGCGTGGCTTGCTCGAGCGACGCCCGGCTCGTCCAGGGTTGTGCACCCACTAACCTAAAATCTTTCGGTGGGGTTGGTAAAATAATGGATTCCTACGCCGCCCAAGCGACCCGCCACATCAACCTGTCGTTCCACATTAACCTGTCGTCAGAATGTACTATTCCCACGCAAGGTAAACCATTTTTGGATCGTCGGATGGCCGATGAGCGCCAGGTTCGTGCGGCGTGTCGACGGTTTGTGCGTAAAATATCACGGGCGCCAGGTTAATGTGGCGGGTCGCAAGGTACCTATTATTTTTGGGTCGGTGCCGGTGTATACTCATACCCAAGCCAAAACTCAGGGGGTATTGGGTAGGGCATGGGTATTTTCCTTTCCACTAATTCCTTCATACTATTTATCACATATTAAGAGTGATTGCATGAAAACCGGAACAAAGTTAAAGAAATTGGAATCAAACTTATTGCGAATGTATCTGAGACGCGAACGAGTTTACGACCAACCATGGACCTATGCCATTGCCTCTGGGACTGTGGACTGTGGGTTTGGATCAGTGGCCGTCGTCAGCATGACAGGAATAGGGTGGGGCATGGATAGATGATCAGCTCCATTTCCCACTTTGATACCGGCCGTCAACGTGATGCGGCTGGTGGGATAGGCCAAGTGATACTATGTCACAAGTTGATCTACTCCGTCCTTGATCTTACCATATTGACTCGTCTAGCTTAAATATAACAGTCATAGACACTTTGATCACCCCCCACTTGCTCATGAGATACTTTACCCATCTATCAAATGGCTATCAGTTTTGGTATTGGGGTGCTGCTGGTCATGATTTAGATGGTGATGTTTGGTGCTGTAGTTCTACTTAAGTTCTAATTTGAATGTGCCTCATGCATAATATTTGCTTCAGGCGGGGACAATTTAATCTTTGAAATTCTATAACACCTCCCCCCCCCTTTGAGCCATTTTCGGGGTTATGGATCCCCCGCTGAACTTTTTCCCCCGCTACGTATGTTGCTA
>JALLPA010001810.1:0-10066 GCA_036939895.1 Thalassiosira exigua | reverse complement strand
TGGTCGATGGTCGATGGTCGATGGTCGACGATGGGGCTTAGCGGAAAGTTTGTAAAAGAGCTACTAAAAAATATGTTTTACTTAATTAAAATATTAGTTGCCATTTTTTTCATTTAAAATAGTATATATGAAATAATAAAAATAAATACATACCTCTATTCCAGATCATTCTTTCACGTTCGGCACGCACGTATGTCTATTCTATTTTGTTCTTTAACGTTCGGCGTGCGTGCCACGAAGATAGATATCTTTGACAATCAGCGAATCGACATTTCGGCGAAAAAATTAAAATGACTTTTTATTAGAGGGGCGAATGCTTGTGGGGGGTGGGGGGCAGAGCCCCCCTAACCCCCCCCCAAGCTTGCAGCTACTTATTACATCTATGATGCAAAGAACTGAATACCCTCCAAAATAATATTCAAAACCTTTGCAAGTATTAACTAGGGTAAAACCAAACCAGTTTCAGTTTGTGTATGCGGCAAAAGAAGGAGTTCTACATATGATTGCGATGCACATCTGAAGGAGTTCATTGACAGTCTGTCGGAGGTATGGGACACTATGGTAGGAGACAGGGGCCTGTTTGGTGGGGGAGATAAGCACAACACGCAACTATTGCCTGTTGTGCATTGTATATTAAAGAACCCCATATTTGAATTTGTCTCATCTGATGGATTATATGTAATCCTGTTATTCGTCACCACCAAATCTTCTACTTTCGTCTCTACACATGATGCCATTGATAGACTGAGTACTTACATGACTGTCCTAGGCATTGTCCACAGTTAGTCAACTTAGCTTTCGGCATTTTGGATGGAATAGAACTGATATTACTTTACCCAAATTCCCCACAGTTCAGGAACTCTGGCGCTGATAATATAATTGTATTAGTCTTAGGCAAAGAAAAAGTTGTCAAGGAGGTGAGTGGCTTAACGGATTAGGGTTCAGTCTCTTCCTCTTTTAGTTTTCTCCCCTCTTTTTCTTTCTTCTCTCTCCCTTTGCCCTTCTTTTTCTTTTTCTTTTTTCCAAACCCTAAATTATCTTAAAGTCCTCAGAACCAGCATGTCTAAAAGCCATCCTCGTTCCAGAACTCCGCCCGTTTAGTGATTCCGTAACTCCTCTAGAGCTCGTTTTCGCATGAATTAGTGTGACCGGACCACGTCTTCACGTTTCAGTTTTGTTAAATAATGCCGATTGCGCTAACTTACAACTTAGCACAATCCGCAACATTTATTATTTCGATTTCGGTCTAACAGATGCAACACAGAGTTTCGAATAGAAACCTATCAACCTTCAACCCTTTCCTTGACAGGTCTGACATAAGTATGCAGTTCGCCCCCCGCCCATTCCAGTCGCCGGTGAGGTCACTTCCATCTCAGTTCCGTTCCTCTGGCTCGCAGAGGAATTTCACAACGACGAACACGCATCCGTTCACGCCCCAATCATCGTTCACCAGTTCAGCCACTTCGTTTGAAGGTCGTCCACCGGATAGCCCCAGTGCTCCATCGCCTCCTTCATCTGATACGTACTCCCTCGAACGTACAAATTCTCGGAGACGAACTTTCCCGTCACGTCCAAGCTGTTGTACCGGTGCACCGTCACGGTCTCGTACAGCCCCGCCCTCGCGGCCGGGTCGCCCTCCGTGAAGTCCACGGCGTCGTCGCGGTCCTTCGCGTTGAACAGGATCATCGACCCCACGGGAATCGACTTCGGATCCGCCTTCTCCTCCGTGGCCAAGTGCAGCGGCCCCGCGGCGATCACGCGCTCGCTCCGGATCAGGTACTCCAGGTGGTCGTAGAACGTCTCCTCTCGCAGCCCGTCCGCCGCGGCCTCCGGCCGATCGAACGCGACCATCATCGTCGGGAGGCCGTCCCGCCCGTCGTCGCGGCGGAGGGTGTGGTCGCGAATTTGACGCCATCGGTAGAGCGGGACGGAAGAGGCGTCGCACTCCTCGCCGGGCTTAGCTCCGAGGAGGGAGCGGACGAGGGGGTCGCGGGAGAGCGCCTCGCGGCAGTCGTCGAGGGTGGGCGAGTCGATGCACATGGCGTGGCCTACGGCGCGCCGGAGGTCGGACGAGAGGCTGCGCGTTTTGCGCGCGGGGGGGGGTTCGGGTGCAAAAAGACGAGTCGACCGTCAGCGCCTCGCAGAATGTCGTCCCTCCGACTTCGAGCGGGGGTGCGAACAACGAACAACGAATCCCGAGGACTTACAGCTGGTGGCTCCAGAGCACGTCGGCCATGCTCTCGGCGTTGAACGTCTCGTTGTACAAGTTCTGCTTCCTGGCCCACATGACGTGATCCTCCGACAACGCCACCCGATCGTGGTGCATCCTCCAGAGCGCGTCGTCGCCGCCCTCCTCCTCCTCCCCCTCCTCGTCGTCGTCGCCGTAGCCCCGCGTCGACAGGTCCCGATCGTACGCCAGCGCCAGGAACCGATTGCCCACGTTGTTCTTCGACGCGGGGACGGGGCGCGAACGGATGGGCCGATCGCGCGAGCGCGGAGGACTTCGCGCGAGATCGGCCGGACGGGATGACGAGGGGGCGAAAGCGAAAGGTCGAGGGCGGGGGGGGGGAAGACGCCGCGGCGAAAACGGAAGCGGAGCAGGCCGCCCGAGGAGGCGGAGGCGGCGTAAGAAGAGGCGGCGGTGGTCGCGATCCTGCCATCGTCGTCGTCTTCGTGGGACATGGTTGCCGAGTGAGGCCGAGGTCGTCGTCGTCATCTCGCGTCGTGTTCGTGTTGTTGCGTTAAAAGTTGCCAAGAGAGAAAAATGGCGAACCTTTGCGAGAGCGAGCCAAGAGACGGATCCAGAGAAGATGATGGATGCGCGCGCACGCGCGTTGCGGTGCGTGAATCAATCTTGTCGGGCGAGAGCGGATGGCGGCAAGTCACGAAAATCGCCAGAGAAGAAATCTGCGTCATTTTAATTGCGTCTTTTTGTACGAAAGGGAAGGAACGGGACCCATTGGAATTAGTACAATGAGAAAATTTATTGAGAAAGGTCGGTATGTACAGATGTCAAAGACGATGCACATACAAATCTTTTCCATCTCGCATGCTCTCGCGAGTGATAGGGGTAATGTACATATGAGGGAAGGTAGGTACGTTATCCTACCAAGAAGTTGGTTGACCTCAAAACCTAGGTACCTACCTAGGTACAGAAATATGATAATTCATGTGGTGTAAGTAAATGAAAATATCCGCAAGGATTAAACAACAGGAATAGATAAGCAAATCGCGAAAAGTCAAGTGCGCACATCGTTGGCGCTTGGTCCTCAAAACTAAGCCGTGTTCGATCTTGTTTATCTTATCTCGATGGTAAAATTTATCCTACTCGACCAAAAAACATAATGTTTCATTTGTCAAAATTAATGTATTGCTCGGCACTGAATTGTGGGAGAATATCTGCCTCATCAATAGCATGTCAGGCTTAAATATCATCAACGCTGCAAAAGATAATTAGAACCAATATCATTTGGTTTGGAAACTTTGTTCGCATCATTAGAGGATGAGGTGTTAACATCATGGCGAAAATTAATAGCAGAGTAGCAGTAGCTTCATTTTGTATTTAAAATCTGTCACCAGCATCAGCACAGGAGCAGCTGTAGCATATATGATGCAGATGACAATAAATGATGACCTTGGTGGTAGCAATATAAACTATGGAAGAATTCACTACAACAATGGCAGCTCTGTGAAAAAAAAATTGCAATAATATCAGTGGCATCAAAGACATAAAATATTCACCGTTGACAAATATAGCAATGCTACAACGACAAATATCAACACTGTTGACACGCAAGATACCGAAAAGAAAAATAGCTGATAAAACTGCAGGATAAACAACTACATTTATATCTGATGTATAATCCATGTATTTGATGATGAAGCAATGCAGAATCGAATCTTTCATTACTTGCTTTATGGTTTCAATTTTATTATAAAAAGACATTTGAACAACTGTCAGAAGCTGCAGTGACAATGACAAGTAACATTTTTTCCAAAAGATCCAACCTCCACCACTATCACTAGCAGCACTAATACCTTTTTATTAGAAATTTTGTATAGATATTGTGCTTGTTGCCTGACAAGCGGATATGCAAAACTGTTCCATCAGTGACCGCAGTTAAAAAGGTTGAACCAGTATCAGTCACATGAATATATCAATGAACATAATGCAAACATATTATTAACTTGTGTTGAGCTATGCTGCATTGCCCTTCGGCATGTCAACATACACATGATGCTCTTTTGTTGGACCATAAATATAAGTATTGCTCCTGGTGAAGTAGAAGAAAATTTAGAAGCAGTGGTTGTACCAGCAGTGGCAGCTCCAGCTATATCATCATTGGCAGCAACAAATTGTGAACGGTGACTTATAATGAAGTAAATGTGTAGTTTATGCAGTCATAATCTCGTGAATACTGTGAAAAATATGTCATGTTTTGGTCTATCAATACAAATGAAGAATAATTGTGACGGTAACGAAGGCTAATTGTTAAAGTAATGGTTTTTCCAGTCGAAGCTGTTGCTTCGATAGCAACACTGTCATATCAACTTTCAGGGTAACGCATAGACTCAGGTATATTGCAGGTACTCATCTCATACCAATCAACACAAAAGAAGTAGATCTAAAGTACAAGTGGAAGTCAGCAGTTGCAGCTGCATCTATCTTACTAGCTTTACAAAAGTGATGACTATTTGAGCAACATTTTCTTGAGTGAAACCAATGCAATGTGTCATGACTAATCATACGTGCCAATAAAAAGAAGAAGCTGAATCATCAGTGAAAGTGATTGCTTACGTGTTTATGAATTAGGATAATCTGCAGCTACACTATCACCATTGTGCATTGTGACCTATCAATACAATATAGACAAATTGATTGCAGAAAGTTCCAACAATATCTGAAGTACCCCTTTTCGTAGATGACTATATCAGCTACACCACCATAAACTCTCCAAAACAACACCGCCAAATGTACTTGTGATTATGACCTGCCAATACAAAAGAGTGGTGCTGTTGAAAATTGATAGTAGTGACGGCAATTGATGAAGTAATATGACTGCACTACTTATAGTTGCAACTAACATCTACATCACCATCATAAGTACTCGTGAACAATAGCCATGACTTTCTATTGTTATGTACATACTTTAGTACATACATTTTACTACCAGACATGGTATTGTATACACATCAATTTGAGGCTTCCCGTTAATATATCAGAGCTACTTAGGTAATGGTAGTAGTTGCTTATACTTAAGGGATGGATCCTTCAGGTACCTATGGTAAAAACTGAGTATAGCTGCTGCAGCAGTAAATATATCGGCTATCTTTACAGCTACAACATTGTAAGCAATGGCAAAAAAGAACAAAGTATATTTTGGTGAAGCAAATAGTGTACTATTTATCTACACATTATTACCACATGCGGTATATGTTGTACATCATGTTCCTGGCCTGAACAATATAGAAATTTAGATGTTAAATTAGTGATAGTAACTACGAAGCAATTAATTCAGATTATGTACCCAAGGCAACATAGTGTCTTGAGTAATTATTGACTGAGAATCAATAAAGTAACTTTAGTGAAGCAAATATCTAGTGTATTTAGCATTGTCACTAGATACTTTGTAGGTGCACATAATGCTTTGGGTCTGTCAATACACAACTACTACAGTTAACCTTTCATATCATGTGGTCACAACGATTACAGCGGTCGGCACAACTGTGAAACCTGAGTAAACCGATTGAAAACTGACATAATTTTGAGTTAAACAATCTATTGACAGAAGCAATATGTGTACCAGTGGTTGTCCAAATATATATTAGTGATTGTGGATTTGGTTTGAACAAAAATGTACCTTATGCAGTAATGCCATCATGAACTTTGTATGTACATCATAGATTGTGACCAATTGTAATAAATCAAGTACATATGAAATTAGTGGCAAAAATACTCTGATTCAACTATTAAATTATCAATAGCCAGCACACATAGGATGTCATCTCATAATGGATCATAAACAAAACAATAGTAACAATTTTGAACAAACAAATATAGTACAACATTATCACCATGCATTTTTCACACAAATTGTGTAGTACATAGCTAGATTTGCCCATTGCAATATAAAACATTGGCTTTCGGTAATACAAATATCTTATTGCGTGCAAAAGAACAATCAACAAAGTTGTTGCACAGACATGATACCATGCTTACGCTGACCTGTCAATAAAAAGGAAAAGAGCTGATGCAGCAATCACAGTGGCAACAACTACTATATTGAAAGGAAGAACCAATGGGTATGTTATCTGTACATGTACATCATAAACAACTGAAAAATAATTGGATGGAGAAACAAATGAAGTTCATGCCATGATAAAATCAAACAGTGTGGTCCTCTACTAAGGCAATAAAAACCAACTGCTGTAGTAGGTAAAAGAATGGCTGAAGCATTGTAATGCAATATAAATTAGGGATAGTTGGTCAAATCTATCTAAATGATGCAGTATTTTCATCAGGCACTTTACACGTACATCATGCTTTTGGTCTGTCACTATAACAAGAAGAGCTAGCTATTACAGCAGCACAATTCTTTACCAGTGTGTCAGTTTCCGATACATCAGTGTAAAGCAACATTAAACGTAGCTTTGGCAGTAGCTTCCATGGCAAAATCCTGCTGTGGTTGTGTACCTTGATGCTTTACTAGATATGATGGTAGCTTCCCATAAAAAAAAGCCAAGAGCATTTCCTGCTATGCACGCTACACAAAAGTTCATAGTACATATCTTCATATAGCATATTGTACACCTATCACTACTAAGAGACATCTCTTGGTCAACTTAACAATGATGGCTCTAAAGGGTACTTCGTATATCATATTGACATGTGTAGAGTTCAATCATATTAACAAACAACTTGAGGCTGATATATTAAGGAGGATGAAACAAGTCCGAATAAAACATAGCAATGACTAAAAGCAATACTGTACAACCAACCTTGATGTTTTGGAAATGTTGTTATCACTATGGTTCCCCAGATGTGATAGACATGATAGATATCTTACATACATATCACTATGTGAGTCATCTTTTGGTCAATTGAACAGCACGAGCTCTGGGGTACTTTATACTCTATTTACAAATGTAGGATTAAGTCATCTTGACAAACATTCTAAGGCAGATAATTAAGAATAGCGAAACAAGATCAACTATATCATAGCAATGTATAATATAATGTAAGAAATACTTTACAATCAAGCTTGAGGTTTTGGAAATGATATGTTAACTATGTTTCACCTGATGTGACCAAATATATAGCCATAAGAAATTGATGAATGGCAAACAATACGAGTATTTTTACTGGAACAAATATATTAGTACATGTAGCATTGCCATCGGATAAGTTGTATGCACACATACCACTTCTAGCATATAAATACAAACTTACTGTACCTAGTGAAAAATATTTTCTTCGAGGCTCTTCATAATTTGTTCTTATTCTATCATATCAGGTTCTACTAGGAACAAATAGGAGATATTGCAGTTATGTACTTGTTAATAGTACCCACAATGGTTGAGATGACAAGGGGCTAAGGCCACCAAAACAAGAAACTAGGCTCTGTGGAAAATGAATTTTTGTCCAAAGCTGTCGGTGGGGTTATTTTTTACCGTCATCATCAAAAGTCGCCAGAGTTGGGACAATGATATGAAAACCCTTTGTGAACCTAGACTTTAATGGTCTTGCACTCACACTGCACCAAGTCACCGCTGTGAGGACTTGAGAATTATTGAATGGATACTAAAGTCATCAGAGATTACTTATATATCATCTAAGACCAAAGTTGTCTTATGAATCGACAAAAAAGTACAAAAGTCGTGAGACATGGAAATTAGTGGCGTTGGGTCCCTTATCAATTGAGTCTCTGCAGTGTTTCCTCCAACTTTGTTGTTAAAATCACCCTATTTTCATCACCCTCATATGAAATATTGGCAACAACCTCAAGCTTATCGCTTGATGCCACTGCAAATGCTGGTTTTTCATTGGATCCTGTAGTTAGTTGCAGTTGAGATCTCATGCCCAGGGACAAATAATCAGGATGGGACAGAAGCTTCTGGGAGTGAGAAGTGCTAATGTTCAAAAGCTTGGAGCTGCTGAGTTTTTGTTAGGTTGAGCTTCGCCTACATAACTACCAGAAGCTACGGAGACCCAATGGGGTAGGAATTAGTAATAGAAGCTGTGTTCTGAATCTTTGTTAAATTTCACATAGGAATTCCTATATATTTACGGCACAGAAACTGAAGAAGCAGTATCGGCTTATTTCTTCTGAATCGCGGGTTCTCTCAGATGTCGAATTGCCGCCGACATCGGCGGCTTCGCTCGCTCGCTCGCCTCTCTCCGCTCTCTCTTGATCTTGGTGATCTCTTGCATTGTCCGTGCCGTGTCCGCAACACGCGAGACGCGAGAGATGATGGCGGCGCCGCGCAGCACGCTCGATCGAGGAGGCGTGCCCACTCTTCATTCATTGCTCGACGGCGATGGGACGTTGACCTCCGTTTTTGTCATTAAAAGAGCTTTGGCGCCGTTCATCATTCCAACGCAAGATGTGATATGTTCCGCTCCCGTCGAGCGACCGGAGACGGGAAGTGATGGGCGAAAGGACGGCGGAGGTCATCAGCGTCATCGCGGGCGGCGGTTTGGCGGCTGTGTCAGCGGCAGTGGCAGCGGCGTCTACGGCAGAAAGGCGAAGGGCAGGCCAGCGCGCTGCGGGACGAAAGAGGAGGTAAAAGTAAGCGCGCTGATTTCCTCTGTTTTTTCGCCAAGCGACACTTTCTACCTCTTTCGAAGAATCAAATTAAGGCTAGCGACGAGGGCAAACGAGTGACAGCCTTGGCAGCGGTAGCAGCGGCGAGCGGCCGCTGTTCGAACTCGGTGATGCCGCGAGCGGCGTCTTCACGCGGATCGGCTGTGGTTGGCAACGCGTCCAATGTGACGGCGAGTGGTGGATAGGGAATCTAAGATACAAGGTTTTGCCTGGGGGCTGGAAGCGAAGGCAACAATCAAATGGGGATTCGGGGTATCTGAAGGAAGTAAGGTACGTTGGTTAATCATGATTACTATTCCGGCTGCATTCCACGCAACTCACTTTTGTCCTTTGTCTTTTTGGGTCGATCGTCTTTTCTCAAATAAAAAAGTCGACGCCCCTACCAAGCCAGGGTCATACAATCTGCCTCTCAGCCTATCGTGGTGGCACACATCGCCCACTGATGAATGTCAAGCGGCCAACTGTGCCAGTCGTTTAGACCTGCTGCCAGGCGCCCAGTTGAGGTCGGTGGCCTTCACTTCACAAGAAGCAAGCCAAGAGTGATGGTGGGGCAGGAGTGAGACTTCCCGCGCACGGCCGTCATATGCTTCCGCGCTGCCGCGGCGTTAAGAACAGCCGGCGCTATCACCACGCGGAGGCGAATGGGCATGCTTCCGGAAGTTCGTGCTCAGGCTCCACCCCATCTCGCATTCAAGTGTACAGCAGTCATCTGTTTCGCTTCTTGGGAGAGCAAGGCTCCATGATGACAATGGCGCCTGTTTCCTGCGTGCCCATCGCCAGCCAACAACGCAACCACCTGGGACACGGATGGCAGCAATGGTCGAACCAATTACATAGAGTACTAGATGCCAACAGAACCGTTCTTCAGTTTCTTTACAGGTAAATCTACCTCTTGGAATCAGTATTGACTGAGAACTCCATATCTTGCCGTTGCTGGCACGCGGTATTAAAAAGTGAGTTCCTTCGAGTCTTACATAAGAATTGCATTGTACGTAGACATCCCGGAGTTTTACATTTTATACCAGATCCTATGTAATATTTATGAACTCATTTTTCTTACTTGAGAAAGAATGAGAATTCATATTCTACGTAAATCTTAATAAAATAGCATACGAATCTTATAGTTACTATATTCCACGTATATCTGTTTCCGTAATTATTGCTTACTAGAGAGAAGTTACTTCGATTATGCAAGTTGTGATCGTTGGTATCTGCCCCCTCCCCCCCCCCCCCCCCCCCCC
>JALLPA010001809.1:0-13378 GCA_036939895.1 Thalassiosira exigua | reverse complement strand
GTCATCAGACCTGTTCTTTTTCGCGTACAATAGTGAGGAAGGATCCATACAATACGATCAGGATCCATAAGTATGTACAATACTATTGTACGATACGATCTGTATGATCTCGATCAGATCAGGATCCATACAATACGCGCGGTGAGCCCTCGTGATCGCGACGCGGCAAGCCCTCGTCCTCGCGACGCGGCGAGCCCTCGTCCTCGCGACGCGGCGAGCCATCATGATCGCGACGCGGCGGTCCTGCGCCTTTTCCTCGGCATGTTTCCTTTGAACAGGCCCGCTTTTTGCATCTTGTTGTAGCAAGTAAGGTAGCTTATCTGCCCGTGCCGGCTCTTCTCGTAGCTCTCCTGGTCGTTCTTTTTCTGTGTTGCCGTGCGAAGATAGGGCTTCAAATCTTGCCAGACAATCGACCAGAGCGTTGTAACCGTGGCTCCATCCCATTCTTCTCCTGCTGCGATCCAAACATTTCTCTCTCGTGCAAATGTTTTTATTCTCTTCGTGACTTGGCGCATCTTAGACAGAAGCCGGGCCCTCTTATCAAAATGGTGCACAAAGTGAGGCTGCAGCATCCTCAGAGGCGGCACCTTGTTTTGTCGATCTCCTAGCAACCACAAGTTGATGAGCTGAATCACAGTCATTTTGTTAGGATATTTCCACGTCGACGGTAAAGGGTTCAATCGCCCATGATGGAAGCCCATTGTTAACGAACGGCGCGACATCTGCTCCTCCGTTCGCTCGCGAAGAAGAGCGTCTCTGCGAGCAACAGCTGGACCGCTGTTCGGATCCAAGCCTGCTGGTGCGCCCTCATCTTCAAGTACGATACAGATATCGTCCTCGGCTTCGACAAAGCCGTCACCACCTCCACCGCCTCCGTCGTCGTTGTCGCCGTCGGGGTCGTTCCCTGTCTCCGGCAGATGCAAGGTGTTCCTCTCCGTCCGCTCCAAAAGGATATTGAGCTTCGCCATAATCTCCTGCGACTGGACGTACGCCGCCCCGCCAACCTGCCTCGAATCGAGCTCGTCCTTCAATGTTTGCTTGAAGCGCGACTCTTGCTGCTCAAAACTCTTCTCCAACAGTGCCTTCAAGTCTCGAATCTCTCGCTTCATGCTCTCATTTTCAGCCATTAGAATAATATCCGGCGGAAGGCCTTGGATCGCTGGCGTGTCGTCAGTCGCATCCCACGGATGCCGCCTCGTGACAAAGTTTGTCAAAGGAGCCTCTTCGATCATAAAGAGGGAGGCTCTGAGCATACTATCTTGATGGATATTGTCGTCCAAATACTTCCGATGATAGACGACTGCAGCCAAGCACATCTTGAAGACACTGAACACCTTATCGTTCTCCTGTGCTTCCAGCGGCATTCTCGACTTGATCCAGGAGTTGACAGTCGTCTCGTGGCGAAGCTTCGTATCGCGATCGCACTCAGTAAAGTCCCAGTACGCCGGGCTCGTCGCAAACTCAGTCTTGTTCCTGGGCCGCCCAGAAACACACTTGCCGACGAACTGATCTCCAGCGTTCTCGTGTTTGATGTATCGGTTCAGCACGCCGGGCAGCGCCCAGTTCGCTCGAATGCAGATAGATGCAATGGGCGGGCATGCCGTAGAGCCTGTAGCAACAAAGGTGGCGGCGCCCTTCCTGATCGAGTGCGTCCCGAAGTGTTCAGGAGGCATCCCAAGCTCAACGAATTCAGCTCGGTGCATTGGGTCGTTGACTATATCGTTGAATATTTTGTTGAAGCGCTCGTACTGCGAGGAGCCCTCGAAGAGGTCGCACTGCCCGTTTAGTATCGTGGGATTGCAAATCAAGTGCCTCCCCATGGCCAAGACCGGACAGATGTCAGGCATCAGTGGATTAGCATACACATGCCAAGGATGATCGATATTTCTTGTGCCCTCCTGGTCCGTCTTTGTCTTTCTGCGAGCGAGTGTTTCAATATTTGATTTAGTTTAATATAAAGAGTTAAATATCGATAAGCAAGCTCACCCGATGTCAAAGAGTAGGGCATCATCCTTCGCCGCAATAAGATCGATCTTCGAATCCACAACACACTCAGATCGGGAAATCAGATTCCATTCTAGAACCAGAAAAAAGTGGGCTGCAACGTGTTCAGGCTTCTTGCTCTGCAATAGAATCTGCGCCAGACGCCTGTAAGCCTTGAAAGGCAGATACTTCTTTCCCTCCACGACGGAGATCCCGTGCTTTTTCTTTTCCTTCGCCCCCTTCCGTTTCGATCCCTTCTTGTACGACGAGAGCTTCGTCCAGAGGTGATTGCTGACCTTCATCTTGTCCAAGCCGCACTCAAGATAAAGATGTGAGAGGGCAGAACAAGCTGCGTCGAACGACGATGCACTGAGCCGAACTACCGCCTCGGGCTCCGGAGAAACGACAGGGTCCCCTTCTGCGCTCCGCCTCTTCACTGTCTTCTTGAAGGTGTTTAGGTACCTTGAAAACACCGTGAAAGTGAGCCGCTCCAACTTGATGGGGAACGACTCCGGGATCTCCTCGTTGATGTCCTGAAGCAGCTTCCGACACATAGCTCGCAGGGCGAGGCGACTTTTGCATTGTCGACCTCTCTTCGTGCGCCTCACACTATCCTCAAGATGCGACCGCTGCATCTCTTCCAAATGAGATGGCTGTAGGAGCTCAGAGTATGACTCCTGCTTATCGAACAGCCACAGCAAGAGTGTGATGTTGCGTCGCTCATAGCCTTCACGGGTCGAATCGGCAACACGCTCCTTCATTGTGGCTCTGGTCTCTTGGTCGGCGGCAGCATTCTCGTCTTCGTTGCCCTCCCCGCCGGCCGCGTCGCCTGTACCGTTTTCGCCATCGTCGATCGAGTTGGAGTTCGAGTTGGCGCTCGAGTTCGAGCTGGAACCCGCGCCGCGGCTCGAGTTGGTCCCATCGCCGTCACTCGATCCAGATCCACTGGTCGAAGAGTGACTGCTCGAGCTGTCCGAGCCTTGGCTGCCAGCAGTTCCCGCCTCCTGCTCGGGATGTATCCCGTGCCCAGCGTTCGCGACGATGCTGTAACTCTCTGCATAGGTTTGGGCGTTGCGGCTTGCCTCCATTACATCGGCGGGCACCTCGTCGCCACTTCCATTGCTCCTCTGCTCGTCACGATCCATTGCTAGTTCACTGGCCTGGTTCGTAGCTTTGTTGTGGTCGTCGAGACGAGGACTATGAGAAGATAGGTTCGTATTGTTTGTCCTTTGACCCTCGTTTGTGGCGTGCGGCTGACGTTCTTACGGATAATACGTACATAGTGGTAGGTAGGTAGATGGGCTTCTCTGTTGATCCGCTCCGAGAGTTATCTCTCCTTGACCTGCGTAGGAATCAATATTACAGCACAGAAATTTTGGTGCTCTGTTTGCCCATCGATTATTATTTCTCGCTACATAATGTTCGGAACAGCGCAAAAACCAAGAGAGCTTCGCGAGGATCAGTGTTGTATGTCATCACATACTACCACGATTGTTGGTACTTTTGCCCACCTCGTCCTCCAGGACCCTACGTAGGAACCAGTTTTGTCCCACAATACTGGACTATGTATATACGATAACTACACTTAAAGGAAAAAATCTTGGCGATAAGTAGATACGTAACCAATCAAGGTTAAACAGCTGCGAAGTCCCCGACTAACCATGACAACATCTCAATGGCAATGGCGGCCGCCGACGCCCGTCCACGTCGGACGCGCAACGCCGTCGTCTCCGCCGTCGCCCTGTCCTTCGCGGCCTCCTACATCCTCCTCTTCGCGCCGAGCTTGGACGTCGACGTCGTCAGAGCGGGGACGAGCCGCGGCAAGAGCCCGGGCGGGGGCGGCGCGGAAGGCGCGGGAGGCAGCGTAGGCGGGGGCGGGGGCAGCGCGGCAGGCGGGGGCGGAGCGGGCGAGGCGTTGATCCCCGTCTTCTACAACCTCTTCGTCCCCTCTCCCGCCGACGCCTCCCGCGTCTCGGGCATCCTCGACGAGCAGCTCCGCGCGTTGAATCCGGCCCTGCACGACGTCGCGAACTTGTCGATCCACTCCGTCGGCCATCGCTTGCCGGACGTGCCGGAATCGTATCTGAAAGGGCATCGCTACGAAGAGGGGGGGGAGGATCGAACCCTCCACACCCTTTGGACGCACTGTCGCCAAGCGTCGCATCGAGACGACCCGAATTCCCTCGTGGTGTATCTCCACTCGAAGGGAAGCTTTCACCCCGATCCGTCGAACGATCGACTGCGACGGTTCCTCACCGAAGGAGCCCTGAGCCGAGAGTGCGCCGCCTTGCCCGACGAGTGCGACGTGTGCTCCTCCCGGATGAGCCCGCACCCTCACCCCCACGCCCCGGGGAACATGTGGCTCGCCCGATGTCCGTACGTGTCGAAATTGCGCGATCCGTACGACGCGAGGGACGGGAAGCTCCCGCCTCCGTTCGGGGGAGGGGACGACGGATGTCGAGGCTACGGACGGTACTTCTTCGAGCACTGGGTGCACTCCCACCCCTCGGTCCGGCCGTGCGATCTGTACCCCGGGAGGGAGTACGCGTGGGCGTACGACGACGTCCCCGATTCGGGGTTCGACAAGGAGTTGAAGCGGGCGCCGCGGTTCGACTTCGACGTCTACGCGGATCTGTTGCGGAAGAGCTATTGGTACTGCCGGGAGGACAAGAGCCCCAACACTCCGGGGGGATATTTGGAGAATCGGAGGAGGGGGTACGAGGCGCTGTACGGGACGAAGGAGTTGGACGAGGGGTGGTACCTGTGGGACTTCCTGAACCTGTCGTCGTCGTCGTCCTCCTTGTCGTGAAAAACAACAGTCGAATGGCGAAGAGGTGCCAAAGAAGCGACCGATCGCAAGGGTGTTCGACTTCGGATTCATTCGCAGGGGATGGGACCATAGTGACCGCGTGTGATCCCGTGGGTAGTCCAGCCTTCGAAGGCGCTGCGACCGAGACAAACGGCCGGGGAGCGTCGGAACGGCCTCCATTCCCCGGGCAATTTGAGACCGGCGAGGGCACCTCATGTTTGGCGAGATCGAGGACTCTGCGAAGAGACATTCTCTTTCGTGCTCCGTTGGGGGGGAGTAAGCAAGGGACGTCGGTGCCCCAGGAAGGTACTTTCTGGGGAAGAATGTGTCTGCGTCTGGTAGGATCGTTCGAAGGCGAGGGAGCAACGGGCGAGGCAAACGCCCTATTTCCTAATTCCTGTTGTACAGGGTCGCGTTGGTGTCAGAAACGAGATGTGAGCTTTGATGTGACACTGTCGGGCCGTTCGAGGGTACGTGAGAAGTCTTCAAGTGGGCACCATTTTGACATAGGCGGGGACAAAAGAAAGCAGCGATAGACTTGGGTCACAACACTGCGCCAGTCTTCTAATACCTACCATATTGTATACGAGGCCACGGTCCTAAATAATAGGCGGCGCTTAACGGCGATGAAGCCTGGTCTAGTTTTTTTAGCATTGGCAAAACAGCAAATAGGTCTAACAGGGACTGATTCTGTCTCGAACATATCAAGAGTTGACGCACATTATCAATAGACAGACCCTCCATCAATGTGTTCTTCGCTAATCAACAATCATCCCAAAATTTCCTTGGAAGTGTCGCCAGGGAAATAGTACTTCACGATCTTCTCGAATCTATTCTTTTCAGAATCACGCACCATAGGCAACATCGGTTTTGACGAGAGGCCTTGGGAGTGAAGATGCTTCATGCGAAGACAATCCAAAATTTTCCCGAAGCAGTACGGACTGTGTTCGATGAATGTGACGGGTTCGGAGCTGTCCAGCTTCAGTTTTTTTATCTCCTCCAAAAGCAAACACAATGTCCCTGCTCCTTCTATGCCCATCAACATCAAGCCTTCCATATTTAAGGCGAGCAAGTGACGTCCGTTGATTTTGTTCTCTTTCAAGATTGCCACTACGTTTGCTGGAATGCCTTCGCAAGAACTTGCCCACGACGAAACTTTATCAAACGTCCATTCCACCACAGGTGGGTCAATGCATCCTTGTGCGGTCCACTTGGTATCGTCAAATTGTTGGGCCAAAACAGAGTCCTTGCATGCTTGTAGTGTAGAACGCTTTGTAGTCATTCTTGTGCCACTGACATCAAGTGTCACGATATCCTTTTTGTCCCCAGTTGCAAACGTAGAAATGAAATTGCACTCATCAGTGAAGCTTTCTTCAAGGTCAAGCACCTCGAGTTCGGCTTGTCGGAGAGCATATTGTTTTGAATTGAGTGTTTCATTGACTTCGTGAGAGAATCTGGTGACTGGTTCAATGCGTGGAACTTCTTGCTGAGCTTCTACAGGGATGTGGTGTGGCGAGAATGAGAGCCCTGACACTTGAAATACTTCCATCTCTTCGATAGAGAAATATGCATACGAATGTCCAGTCTCATTTGTTGCAAGTATCGCTGAAGGGCCAGATTCAAAGTCATGGCCCAAGTTCAAACCAACTTTAGCTGGATTATCCATGTAACTGCCGTGCATGTAGAGATCATAGGGAGAAGAGCCAAATGCCGGACCATTTGAACTTTTATGAGATACTGCCCCGATTGCGTTTTTTGACTTCATCTTGCAGGGCACTGAGACATCGCTTCCGGAGAGAACGAACAAAAATGCCTTTTCGGAGTCACGCTGCTCTGAGAGTAGAGCACATGGGCGGTATCGTCCACGCCTTATCGAACGAGAGCCCGATGTCCAAGGTACATCAGAATAACCACCGAGTACAAAACCATTAGTAGTCTTGATGACAGTTATGGTGCAGCCTTGATTGTCACATTTGGAGTGAAAATCTGCAGCAGATAGGCCATCCCTTGAAGACCTATAGAGCAGAGTGAACGCTCCATCCAAGTTGTCCTGGTCTAACCAGCCATGAAGACAGTCAGCTTCCTCGATGGTTTCAACAATTTTGCTCTCGGGCATTTCTGTCTTTTTTAGCAGCCCAAACAGTTCGAACTGATGCCTTATTGTCTTCATGTAATCTTCATCCACACTCGGAGGACTGGGAGGATCATCTTCAGATGAAATGGCCAACTCATGAAAACAGTCCACAATGGCTTGAAAGCAGGTAGGGTTGACATCCAAAAAGATACGTCCGTTGCTGTCGCGTTGTAGCTTTTTCTCCCAGCGCCCACTGAACAGGGCATCGAACCTGGTTCCCTTCAGCTGGGTCAAGGTGGATCTCTTGGCTGAAACAATCTTTCCTCCTGCGTTGATTTCCACGATAACATCATCGTCTAGCTCTACACTTGCAAAAGCGGTTTCACATTTCTTGATGTTGAAGTCCTTCAAGCGATCTCGGATACTGCGTTCCTTGTCGTTGAGCTCGGCCACTATGGCATCATAATCTTGCTTGTGTTTGTCGCCAGCAGCTTTAACGCGAGCGTTGGCAATGCTGAGCTGTTCCATCCTTTAAATTCAGATGAAGATTGGCAGTTTGAACTACTGGGCAGTCGATGGAAGTGATGGAAGACAAGGTGTTGGCTGTCTGCGCTGAAAATAATGGTTGAGCCGAGTGCAGCCGAGTGCCTTGGTGAGCAAAAATGCACCTACTTCGAACAACTTCTACTTTGGCGTGAAGATTTGGCGTGAAGATTTGGCGTGAAAGTGAAGATCCGCGTGTCGCGTGGTTTGAACGCGCCATATTTACAGTACAAAATTTCATGTGGTTCAGTTCCTCGGGAGTTTCAGTTGTCCCTGGGCCCAACGTGAACGTGGGGTTGATAGCACCAAGGATAGCACCAGGAGTGGATAGCACTATTTCGCATGAGTCACGCACGAATGAACAACTTTAACGTGGAGGCGTGAAACTATCATCGTGCGTACACTTCAGGTACGTAAGGTACCTTCTGTCAATAACCGTCCCTCTTGGGCCGAAATTTTCAGTTCGTGCGGCGTGGAGACCACATCGTAACGAGCAAGGAGGGCCCCCAGCCACGCAGCTCCCCTCCATTGATTCAAGATCGAAGATCGAGCAATCGAGGCCCTTGCGCTGGGTTATTTTCACCGTCACAGCAGATCACACATGCAACCAATGCCGCGCGCCACGTTCGACCTTGTCTTTTGGCACAATTCGTCGTCACGTCAACAGTTGCGTCCCTAAACATGAAGTTCTCCACGATCCTTGTCGCCCTCAGCAGCAGCAGCGCTTCCGCCGCGAACCTTGACGATAGCGGTGGCGACAGGAAGCGATACGGAAACGGCGACGCTAGCGGTCGCCGCTTGGGAGAGCTTGCCTACGCATCTCACGGTGCGTCCACGGCCGACTGCTCGAAGTCAGTCAGTCTCAAACTCCCCGGTGACTGGGGCTTCTCCATCGACTTCCGGCCGGACACGAAGTCCTGTGACAGTGGTAGGGCCTACGTGGGCAGCAGCGACGATGGCCACAAGCACCTCACGCTTGTGCCCTCCTGGGCTAGAGGCGGCGCCTTCTCGGCCTCTATCACCGATGATGAGGCTGGCGCAGTTTTTTCAATTGGGACGGACGCGAATGGAACGATGGCAGTTACAGTTCGTTACCAGAAAGACTACGGTGAGGAGCTTGACCCCGTGGATGAAATGGAACCCAAGGCACGCGCCCTGCTCGAGTCCCGTTCACCTCCCATTCCCAACTTTACTGAGGATGCAGTCCCCCCGAGCGTCCTGCGTGGCAAGGTGGCCAACCAGCTCAAGGAACTCGACAATCGCTTCCTCGAGGGAAACCCCGACCGACAGCGAACCCTTCAGGTTGAACCGGATGCCTACGTTGATGTCCTCGTGCTCTGGACGAGCAAGGCCGAGTGCAACAGAGCTGGCCTTGGGAGCGGGTGCACCCTTAATGATATTACTGAAGCGGGAATGAGAGAACTGGTCGACCTCGCTGTTCAAGAGACCAACACTGCCTACAAGCACTCGGGAGTTGCCATGGAGCTAAACCTGGCCCACGCAGAACACACTGACTATACTGAGACAAGATGGAATGCTTTCAACAACGCGCTTAGTGACATGAAAAATGGCAATGGCGGCCTCAGCAACGTGCCTGCTCTCCGCGAGCAGTACAAAGCCGACGTTGTTGCCCTCATCATTCACGATACTATGTATTGTGGCATCGCTTACCTCGGCCCCAGGGTTGATTTGATGTACAGTATCACGGCGTGGAACTGCGCGACGGGGTATTACAGCTTCGGGCATGAGATAGCCCACAACTTTGTGAGTGTTGCCGCTCCTCCCAGCATTCCTCTTGGCCGGCTCCCGCGGGTGTCATTTGCGTATCATTCCCACGAACACATTGTTGTCGCCGCCAGTTGCACTTGTCGAAGTATGTGGATCAGTGTTTCTACATTTTCTAACCCTGCCGCCGTTCTTTGCCCTCGAAGGGATGTAACCACGACAGGGGCTCAAGCGACGAATGCAGCAACGGCGGTTACAACTTCGGCTGGCGCGACCCCCAGGCAAACTTTCGCTCCATCCTGGCGTACGATTGCAAGAGGGGGCAGTGCGATGACAACCAAGGCGGGGGCGAATGCACCCGTGTTCAGCGCTTCTCCAACCCCAACTACCTCTACAACGGGAAGGCAATGGGAAGCGACAAGCACGACAACGCTCGTCAGATCAACAACGTCCGATTCGAGGTCGCCGATTATTACGTGGGATCGCGGTCGCCCACCACCAGTCCCACTCCTTGCAGGGGTAAGATCCTCCGGGTGGACTTCGTGGCAGACGACTTTGCCAGCGAGACAAGTTGGCAGATTGTTCGGAATTGCGATGGTAGCGAGGTCATTGCGGATGGTCCAGCGTATTCGAACAACGAAGTCAGGTCCGACGAGTACTGCGTGGAAGATGGCGAGCTGACCTTTACAATCTTCGACAGTTATGGAGATGGCATCTGCTGTTCGTGGGGCGAAGGATCGTACGCCATCTATTACGATGGAAAAGAGGTGTTTAAGGGTGGGGAGTTCGAGTTCGAGGAGAGCAAAACCTTTGGGAGCTGCGAGAGGAGCCCAGGAATCATGCCACTCACGAAGAGCCCCACTGCCACAGTGAGTTCGCTTTGGGTTCGTTTGTTTGTGTTCCTCATCAAGTTCCAAGTGCTGATGCCATTGCTGTATGCGACAGCCCACTGAATCACCTACCATCAGTCCAACGACCAAAGAACCCACACCTTCACCCACGCGCTCACCCACGCATTCACCCACTGTCGAGGTGTGTCTGTTCCTTTCTTCACCTGCATTATTTGTTACGTCCATATTGTAACCAAATTCGATTCCTCGTCTTTGGTCCCACCACAGCCCTCCCAGAGTCCGACAGCGCAAGCCACGTGCGCGAACATAAAAGAGAAGAAAGAGTGTCGCAAGCCCCTTTGCAAGTGGGACAAGAAGAAGTTTTGCAAAGACGCGTAGAGCTGGCGGACGGGTTGCCACTTTATGCGGGGTGTCTCTGAGGTGTGTGGAACGATATGTGTTGCCGCGGGCGAAGAAGTCAGCCTTTTTGAAGAGTTCCGAATGGAGTGCCCGGATGACCTCGTCTCTTCCAATAAAAATAGAGGTACCTTTGCGTAGTGCCGTGATCTGCAAATCGTTTGTCATAAAGCACAACGCCTTCCATTTGATATTGATAAGCGATAAAATGGATGCATTTCTTTTGCCTGGAGAGATATTCCTTCAAGACCAAGTGGGGCCCTTCTGTGTAGGGATCAAACTTCGAATATGAACATGTTCACGTCGTCCCACAGCGAGACTTCGATAGTCCGGTTGGAGCAAACACGCTTTTGTACCTAAAGTGCTGCCCATCGCACCGCTCCCGCACGCGAGCGGACCGCCCTCTGACATCGGATATCGGCTCTCGACTGCTATAATTCGGATCATTTTGTGCTTATTTCGAGCATCGTTTCGCATCCACTCTGAATTGTTCAAACCCATTCAATTTCCCAACCCCAGTTCTCCAGGCGCCGTGTCAAGTCAGTCTTCAGAACACGCTTGCTGGCAGCATTCGAAGAAGTTGTTGCTTGGCTTACACTGCTAACAGAAGCCAATGTTGCATCCACAACGACTCGCCAAGGTCTGCGCGGTAGTCGCGTCGGGCCAAGGCCAAGGATTAGACTTGCCTCGCACTAATTCCACGTCGCCTCGACACGTCCCTTGACATACACGGCCATAGCGACGTCCTCGCAGTTTCTGCGACGTTCCACGTGCTAATGAACCCTATGGCAATCGCCCCTGCAATCGAGCGTCACCTTGGTCAATACCAAGTTGAAGGAGGAACACTTCCGGCCAGGCGCGGTAAACAAGCTCTCCCACTTCCAACGCCCACGCCGCCCTCCCTGTCGGCGAAAGTATCGCGGCTGTTCCCACAGTCGTCCTTCTTCCGACGGAGGCGGTCCAGTTCCATCGAGCGAACGACGCACGAGAACCGTTTGCGCAGGTCGTCTCGCGACGCCACTACCGCAGCCGTGGTTTGTGTGGTTTGAGTATGATCGGAGCAATGTTCCCGGTAGGTCCCGCCGATTCCATTGCGCCTGCTCTTCGCCTCGCCGTCCGCGGGGCGGGAAGGCGAGCGCAGGCAATGCCATCGTCAACAGTCGGCACTTTACACACTCACATGGGCTCGCTTTCCCTCGTACTTACGATTCTTGTGCCTGTGTGTTGGGTGTGAAGAAGACGACCAAATAAAGTTCGGGTCAAAGTCAAAGACGACGGCGAATAGAAGTAAGAGCCCTCGTATTCTTCATGTTCATGTGTTACATCCATTAGGCGGCTCCTATAGAGCTTCGTCGAGTACGTTTCACCGAGTCCTTTTGGGTAAATTGTGATAAATTTCCGCGACAAATGTGTTCGCCAAACGTTTCCCCTGAAAAAAAAACCAACGGTCGACCCGGCGTACGCAACACGCCGGGTCGCGACCAGAGAGTCCATTTCAAGGAGCCCGCCTCATCCTGATTTGGAATCAGCTCAATCTCGTTCATATAAAACTGCGTATGTACATTCGCTACGTCGTGGAACTAGTATTTCATACGTTGAGATCGGTGTGCCGCAACCAGGACCGGATAGAATCGTAGGCAAGATCATAGGAGTACGCGTGTATGTAGGAGCCTCGTTCACACTTTGGATGATGAACCGCCTGACACGGCCGACCGGAGCGCTGCCAAACATGTCATAGTTTCGAGAGGAGAAGCAAAGCAAAGCGAAAGAAGTGCACAACAACCAACACCAACATCAACATGACCGCAGCGTCCGCCCCAACGCCCATCATCGAACGCGCTCGTCAGATCGCGAACGTCAATAACCGCGATACCGGCGAGACTGTCACGCGAGACGAACACAACGAGACTTCCGCTTCCGTCGATGCAGACAATGAGTACAGTATTGACTTTGGGGATTCGTCTGACGATGAAGCGGATGATCAACACCAGCCCGGGGCCGAAACAATCTCCGATCTCCAAGAGTACATCGAGGACGACAGCAAGGTTTCCCCCGATAAGCGGATGAACTACATCTTCATGCTGGCCCACTCGAACGTGGAAGGCTTCGCCCCAGTCACTGCGTCTATGTCGATGGATGACTTTTGTTTGAAACCTTCTGCGACCCGTGTCTGTTCAGCATGAGATTTGGGGAAATTGATGTTCATCTGCGGTGATTTATGTATGGCATCGACAACCGCCCACACACTCCTCAATACCTCATCATCGCAAACGCCATGATGATCGGAGATGTCAGCTGGGTCACCACCAGCGCAGTACCGAAGTGCCATGCTGAGACGTGAAGACTTTGTGATTGGTCCATTTGGTACCGCCCCAGGCACTCTCCTCTCCTCGCCCGTACCAGGAAGGTGACGATCCAAAATGTCTAGTAGCCTATAGAAAGAGATTTTATCCATTCTGTATTTCCTACGAAAGAGGCGGTGATCCATTTGGTTGAAGTGCTCATCTACATCCAATCTCTTCCGTTTCACAGTCTTAGAACCACTAGCTCGTCCTCCTCGTTTGAAAGAGCTTTGAACATCATCTATGGATGTAAAGGCGGCTAGGTTCGCAGCAACAGCACCGACTTGAGACAAAAACTGTATTTTCCTTGCTTTCTCCAGGTTCTCAGCATGTTGTTCGCTGTAAAGTTGATGAAGGATATCGTTATTGTTTATATCGGACATGATGAACGCTGACAAACACCAAAGTAGTATGGCGAGAATCATGTAGACACGGGGGCCTTGGTGCTGAGGTACGCGTTGAGACAATTGATATCGTACTTATTGTTGTTGTGAAGAAATGTATTTTTATGGCTATAATAAGCACACGATAGGTACAGTAGGTAGATATTATTATGAAAGCAGTGCGCAATCACGAATTGATCGGTGATCGGGCAGGCAGTTTACCTACCGGAGTAGGTACTCGTTGTGTACTGACTGCCGGGATCGATTGGATC
>JALLPA010001808.1:0-10075 GCA_036939895.1 Thalassiosira exigua | reverse complement strand
AAGTGGATCGAATTGGATCCCTCGGATCGCATTAGCACGGCCGCACACATTACCATTATTGTAAAAGCACCGATTCGAACACGATCCGAAGCGACCTACACAAAGTAGACCGCCGCCATATAAGCTCCCAGCTTCCCGGGGACCGTCGGACGACATTGCATCGTTTTATTCAACTGCTTAGCTTTTGTTTGATATGCTATACCCCTATGAAATTACCGCGGCCGCGAACTCGTTTTCAAGCGCAAAGTTAGGGATGATCCAATTGAGCAAAAGTAGAGTAGCCTCCAGGATCACCACTTACGATACCACTACCTCACAAAAAGGAATAGTTTAATTTATGGCTCCTAAAAATATGCCGATACTTCTAAAATGAGAACATGGATATGTGTGGCCACATTGACTTTGCCCCTACCATATATGCCAAACATCAGCACAAGTGTAAGCTGGTTATCTCAGCTAGAGGACCCTAAATAATGCAGAAGCTCGAGCAACTCAGTCTCGTTCGTAGCTAGAACTTTTTGGAAAATAATAGTCGAAGGGCTTCGCGTTCATTCATCTCAACATCAGTGTGATTTGGCTGCACGCGAGCAATGAATGTTCCTCGGACGCTTGTCGAAGTACCCGTGATGCTAGATGGGTCAAACTCAGCCTGTGCTCCCGAGATCGTGGCCTCTCCATCAACATTTTCGTCCGGAGCTTTCCTCTGCTCAATGATAGTGAGCTGTTCAAAAAATGCATTGATGATTAATGAAGTGATGACATTGGAGATGCCAATAACTCCCAAGAGATAAAAAACAAAGAAGAAGAGTCTGACAAGCCACTCGTTTCCCGTTGCGCTGATCAGGCCAGTAGTTTGGGTCGTCCAGTTGTTTATGACAAGCCAATTAAACAAAACATTCATGGAACTGAACATGTCGTTGAAGTTGTTGGCCCAGTAAGAAGCATTCACAAATTCATCAGCTTCCAAGAGAGACATGGAATTGTTTGGGTCTTGATTGATTGCTCCACCAAATAGCCACATTCCAAGTATTGCAAATAAATACCCGATGAACAACAAAACCACAAAAACGCTCGATGCAGCTGGAATGATCTGAAGAGAAATGGCCCCAAATATTTGGAATTGTTCGACGGCAAACAAAAGGCGTCCCAACCGAAGGACCCTCGCCATTACTACCAATTTGATCAGCTCGCGGTTGCTATATGCGTTGGGATCTTCAGCATGGAACACATATGTTGTCACAGTATGGTAAGCAGCTCACAGCTAACCACTAACCAAGATGATCAGCGATCACACTCACAATAAACATATGCAGTTGCCAGCACAACTGATACTGTGATGATAAAATCAAAGGCATTCCGGGGTTTCTCGATGTACTTTTTCGCACGTTGAAACGTTCAAATTAATATATTGACAACACGTTCAATTAAAACGAACAATGATATGAAATTCTTTTTGGCACAAGCAACTAACCTGCTTCCAACCATTTACTACGATTTTCAATATCACTTCAAGGACGTAAATCATGGTGAAGACTAATTCGAGTCCGGCGTAGTTCTCCTCTGTGTCCCCTTCCTTGTAAAGACCAGACAACCGGGGATAATCCTGAGCTGAGATGATTAGGGCATTCAGGACTAAGACAACTTCAATGCACGTATCAAACCTCTTTGACTTGACAGCTCGGCACAAGGTTTGGTAAGAGTCAGACCTGAAAAGAGAAGGAAAGTGCGTCTCAACAGCGGTGGCGTAGTCAGATTTTTTTGCTAGCTTCAGCAGTAAAACAGAACCGAATGACGAAAATTCATCCCGGCTGATTTCATTATCGCCATCCTTATCCATGCTGAGAGAGATCAAAGGCACCAATGTTAGGCAGATTGGAAACTTGCAAATAAACTAAGAGAACAGTGGGCAGGCAAAACTCACAGTGCATACATGATGGCCATTTCTTCTTTAGAGAGTCCACGAACTTCAGGGATGTCCTGATTGGGGACGACATGGAATCGATGGGAATATTGAACCTCAAGGTAGAACAGAGCTCGAACAGAGTGTCTTTGTGTCAAATGCCCGAATTGCTCACCTGATTGAGGATTGTCATTACCTGTGTTGCATGATGATAAAGTTTCAGGTTAAAGTAGCAACTGACTTGGCAAATGAGTCAACACTTACATTCATAATGCTCTGGCGGCTGACAGAATCTTCACCTTTGTGATCTAGTAACGTAAATGCTTCTGATAGAAGTCTCGTTGAAAGCTCTTTGCGTGACCGTTTGCGCTGTTCGATACTCTCATCGTACGTATTAACAGCAACCGCGAGTACAACTGTGTAGATAATATTGTTGGGTTGATGGTGAGTGACATCCATATCGTACCGAACAGATGTCATCATAAGACTCACGATTCATCAAGTAAAAGAACGACTGCGATAAATATTGTTGAGCTGGACGCTAGGCTGTTGCGACGTCTGGCGCAAATGGAAATCAAGATCAGTTCACTCACTAGGACCATGAAGCTAATAAAGTACAACGCCACAGCTCGATTGTCGTTGTACGATGGCATCATGGCATCAGGATAATTTGCGGTAGTGACACAAATCCACAATGTCCTGTTACATTGTAAAAAAGTAGGCGCCCGATGATATGTAACAGAGGCATCCCCATATTGACGCAAAAAGCAAAACAACTCCTCACCACATGCCCTCAGCTAGATTGGGAAATGAAGCTATCCCTTGGGGTGAATCATAAAAAATGATTACTCCAAACCAGCTATAGAATACAACAATAATCGCCATCATCGACAGTGGGATCATCATATCTGGGATCTAGATAGGAACCGAACAGGCCTGACATGAGTATCGTTGCAACTCAGATCCAATAGAAGCGAGTGCTCACCATTTTCAGAAAGGTCCAAAGTTCTCGTTGGAATCTTCGGAGATATGACCCTAGAATTATCATTCGGAGAAAGGGATTTAATGATGAGGCACCGATGCCAAGGTTCAAAAGAAGGCCAACACAAACTGAGCATTGTATGCCGTGAGTCCAGCGCTTGTACCCTGGGAAAAAGAAGTAACGTGATTCGAAGCCGTCATCTGCTAGACAGAGAAGAAGGTAAAACGAGATGAAGATCACACAAGCCACCTCTATAAGTTTGGATTGGCCAATCTGGTTTGTCAGAAACGTAACGTAAAAGATGAAGCACATAGGTAGGTACTGAGCAATACACGGACGGCAGAGACAAAAAAATGAGCTTACCGTCAGCCACATTGAGTCGAAATTTGGGTAGTAAGGCCCCTCCTTGCCCTGGGCATCGAAAAGCAGTTTGCAATCACCATATTGTTCGTTTTCCTCTTCACCAACAACGATTGATGTCATTTTGGATGCATCTCTACACCAATGGGGAGGCTCAAACTATTTGAACAGTTCGCATAAATTGTAAGAGCAATCAGAGGAGTTGCATTTCAGCAAACGAACGACTTACAAAAGTGAGCATGAATAGCACCCAAGAAGTCCCCACAACATATGCCCTCAACCAAACGACCAGCCGCCCACAAACAACGGAGATTTCATTCCGTAATCCACTTTGATCGTTCTCGGGTTGATGGTAGGGGTCGTAGTACCCGTCGTAGGGCGCTTCTTGATAGCCAAAAACAGCATCCTTGATTAAGTGTGCTGCTTTGCCGACGCCACTTTCTTTCAGGGCACGTTGACGTTCCGAAAGAGACAGCGACAGGGCTGAATACAGCGGGGCCTTCGTAGACGACGTGAGCGGGGTTGCTTCCGTCATCGTTGGCAATTGCAAGTTGGATAAATGGAGTGGGGACAAAGCTACCATCAACGTTGATGTGACTCCATAGTTGATTGCTCCTAGATAATTTGGAGTAATATTTGATGCGTTGTCACACGGTTGTCAAATATCAAGCTTTATGCTCTGATCGATCTGTCTTCGGTAACCTTTCGAGCGTAGACAACAGCCAGCCCTCAGGCAACTAATCGCCATTGCTGCATTTCTAATTGCGTTGTTTGCCGGCGTGATGCCTCCCCTGGGTCGTGAATGAGAACAATCCGTGTCGTCGCGTTGACGCAAGAACTGAGGGTTCAAAGTGGCAGTGCGTGGTTGAAGGTTGGGGTGGGGTTGAATGAGGAGTGAATGAGGAGTGAGGACGGATGATGATGATGATGTTGATGGTTTTTTGGTACGTCCAGAGTTATGTACTGAAAATAATCATAGTAGTTTCGTATCATATTATGATCTTGTATCCTAGGAGTACATATTTTATTTTGGACAAAGATGACACAATATAAGACGTCTAGCATATGTATCAATAAGATATATATATCCATATTATCACCAAATTATTGGACACATTCCAGCGTACCGTAAAAATATATCTTTGTTATCAATAGAACAAAACCCAGGCGCCCCCCACATCATCATTCTGCCTTTTTGCCCCAGTCCGAGCCCGACCGGAGCCCGAGTAACCCCCGCTGTCAACTCAAGGACGGCCCTTATCTGGCCTGCCCCTCGCCCCTCGCCCCTGCCCGCCACCAAGCGCTGATCCCCACCCGCCCCCAGTCGAAATACCACCGTCATGGCATTTGCGACCCTCGCGCCAAGGCTCACGCGCAGTTGTGCCATCCGTGGCTCAAACAGCCTGAGGAGCACACGTAATCTCCCCGCGGCATCCACTAGAAATGCCTCGCCCACCCTCAGATTGACAACGACGCCCCACCGTCACATGGGAGGTGGGGGAGGCCAACAGCCGGTGTCGCGTTCTATGGAGGCGGAGCTCTGGCAGGGCCATCCCAAGGAGCCGGAGGGCTGGGAAACCACCGTTTACGTCACATATGCGGCGGCGGCGATTATTTTGACCGGTACTTTGGGATTTGCACCGGATACATCCATCCAGACAGTAGGTTACTTTTCCCTTTTTTTTCTGTGCCTGTGCTCGTCCCCTTCTTCTTTCTCCCCTGTTTGCCATTGTTCAACTCAGTCAAATCACTTTCTCTTTCGGTCCTCCTCGTGTCCAGTGGGCGTCCAGCGAGGCAAGGGCGCGTCTTGCCCTCCAGGCAGAGGGAAAGCTTGACCAGCCAGTGTTTGGGGTTCACTATGATACACCGGAGAATAAGTTTGATTTCGAGTGTGACAAACCAGACAACCCGTTCAACGAAGAGGAAGACGATGACGATGAAGACGACGATGACGAGGAAGAGGATGATGATGATGATGATGAATAATTAAGAGTGTGAAAGGGGAAGGGGGGAAGATACGTTTGGTGTTCACAACATAATTCGTAATGTCACGGCGCTAATAACTTCACTAATTCTCCAACCAAAAGGAGATGTCGAACGGCGGGAACGTGCAATTGGCAATGCTTTGAACGAATCCATTCTAAATAATTTGTTCAGCACTTGTTTTCTTTCCTCTACATTGGCCACATTTAGAGAGGAATGAAGCCGTTCATTTTCTTCTTCCAATGACCAATTTTACCGAGGATTATTCTCTGATATGTGAAAGAATTTTTGAGTTTCTAAGTTGCTCATCTCGATGCTTTGTGAGGATTTGTTCAATACCGACCAGTTTGCTCCCTTGCAGTTCTCCCACAATGGTGGGAAGTAATCGTCCAAGTGGCAACAAAGAAAAATCTGGTGTTTGCTGATAGCCTCTGTTGCATTCGCCTCTTCTTTCCATGGAAATTCAGTAATATTACAGGGCATCCTAGCGCTTGGTGGTTATCTCATAGTATGGGGTAAAATAGAAATCTTATACGTACATCTATAAATTGCCTATTTCTATGCAAAAATCATCGATTGCACGGCATTGGTCACTGCCCTCCATTGAGTGCCCAAAGGGAAAAAAGTGGAAAAAACCCAACCACTCGGAAGTGCAGGCCCCTGCTTAACCGGTCGTTTGTAGAATAGAATGTTCGAAAGAAGATAAGGCTCTCAAATCCATTTGATCACTTCATCCTCCGGCAGGATGTACGTGGGGAGGCGTACAATGCTCCACCAAGTACTATCCATAACCTTTTCCATCGTCCGAAGAAGCAGCAATGCGACCGAGGGCGATAGAAAGTGTCCGCGCCGGGGGTGGGTGCCAGTCCGTGCATTCGTTGTATTGTTTTTGTAGTTGCTGTGTGAGTGAGTGGCCATCTCAGGTCGCCTCCGTCGTCCCATAAGGTGTCGGCGGGGGTTGAGGAGAGCAACAGGGAGGCAAGACGTGGTAGGTGAAGGCCGCTGGGGACACACTTCACAGGGGTCCAACCCCTCATGTTGTCGTTTACCAATTTGGGCAAGCGAAGCCTCCATATTGTCGTCATCCTCCCTGGCAAGGCCAGGTACGTCGTCGTGGGAGTCACCACCCTTGATAAAAGGGGAGTGCAATCCCGTCGCGATGAGCCCCGTCTCTGTGATGGGAGGCGGGTTGTCTTGGTGTGTCGTAGCGCGTAGGAGCTCTCGAATGCTGTCGATTGTATAGAATGCCCAGTTGGACATCTGGCAACCGCATCGGAGAAGGATCTGGCTCATGCTCATCATATAATGGAAGGAGAGTCGTGTAAGTCGAAGGCCCGCATTGACGGCGACTTGCATAAGGTTTTGCAACCTTGCGAGCTGGCTCATTGCTGGCGAAAGGAATCTGCGATATCCCATGTTGGCTGCATTCGTCAAAGTTACGATGGTCCCGTCCACGATTCGCCCGTAGATCTCCGTCGGGTGCTCGTCTCCAGGGGTTGTGAGCCAATCGAAGATGGCCACTTCTATCTTCCACGCGAGGCAGAGAAGAAGGAGCAGGGTTCGGAGGATAAGGTTGACGATAGTGTTCCCAATACCAACCGTGAACATGGTAACGTAGGTCCCTGTGATCTTCAAGGTCGAGGCCTCTTGTGCCAATGAGTCCGCGAGGTCGAGAAGTTTCCTCTCGGCCAGAGCGTTGAGTGCATGCACTGTGTTGTCGACCACGATCACGACCCTGCGGCTGTACCACATGTGGGAGCCGAGGTTGAAGGCAACCCAGGCCCGAACGTAGTTGAACCGGAGGTCAGCCGCGACTGGTCCTGGGAGGGTGAGGTCGAAGAGGAATTTTCCGTGCCGGGGCATCGCCTGCGGTGGGAGAAAGGAACGAGTGATCCGGAGGCGGGCGAGTCGACGCCCCCTCCTGAAAGTTCCTGCAGGGACTTGGAATAGCCAGCCGAGGTACGCCTCCACCATTCTTGGGAAGAGATGGAGGAGCACGATCCCGGCGTCGCATGCCGTAGCACGGACGAGCCGGAGGAGCGCCATCGCGACGATGCGTAGGATGGTTGAGAGCGGCGTGGTCTCGGGTCGGAGGTCCGAGGCCAGAACTCGGTCAGTTTCAGCCCGATCGGCGTCGGATCTTTTACGGGCGGCGTCGGTTGCGGGTGTGGCGATGAAATCGAAGGTCGCGAGGGCGATGGCTGCTGCTATGGCGGCGGAAGAGCAGCCGTAGTGGACGATTTTGTCCACCATGGTTGGCTCCGCCATGGTCGAGGCGACCGTTGGTCCGGCGCCCCCCGTAGGGCGCGCGTAGGAACTGGTACGCTGCTCGATTGTCGTTTGAGTTTCGGTTGTCGTGTAGAAATAGGCAGCAATCACTTGTCGGTTGTACCGCCGGAAAAATTATCTCTTGGCAAAACATATGGGAATAAAATCTGCGTTCTTCCATTAAACTCTTCGTTCACCCTTTAGTTTAGTGCTGCCTTTATGGTGAGTGTGCATTTTGGGCATCTGCGTACTAATACTAAGCTACCTGCCCACGAAAAATATGTTCTATTCAAATTTTGGGCAGTCGATGCTATCAATATGCCCATTAAAAGACATGATCCTGTGGTCTGTCAATCTACTGCTTTGGCTGTAGCTCTTGTGGGTACAGGGTTGTTGACAAAATTAAGACACTGGCATTGGCCTTTTTATCCACGCAGCGACTTTGTTGTCTACATGAACCCAAGGTTTTAGATTCTTGAATAATATATGCTGGAACACTAGCTAGGGGCTACCTAAGGTCAGCCCCCCTGCCACGTATAACCCAGACAGCCCGAGCTGTCTACGTCATGCATGACGTCACTAGTGTCCGATCGGATACAGTGCACGTCGCGCTCCACGTGGCGCTATCTAGCGCCACACGTACGCTAGCTACGGCCAGAGCAACCTCCTTGGTCCTCTTGAACCATGGGCTCATCCGAGCCTCATCATTCTCAATAACACTCAAAGTTTGCTCTCTCTCTTGCTTGTTCAACACTTATTTGGTCTTTTAACTGAGTGAGCCGCTGAACTACTGGCGACTTCGATCCCACCAGGACCGCCCATAGGAGCCGACCCCGGCGCGAGACACCGCCGCCGCGATGTCGGAGAACATCATCTCCTACGAAGAGGCAAAGGAGTGCATCGGAGTGCCTTCTTCCCTCGCCCCCCGGCCCAACTGCCGAAATATCTACGCCCTCGAATGCCACCTCACCGAGCGATGTGAGGGCATACCCAACATCAGCTCCACCGACCACAGGTTTGGGGGTATAGTCAAGGAACTCACCCTGTTCAACACGTGCACGGGGGAAACCTTTCAGTGGCACGCTAACCCCGGGCCCCATCCCGCCACGCACGATGCCCAGAACAACCCCCTTGACGCTGACGAGGCTCACGTTGCCCATGTGCTGTACATGGCCAACAACGCCGCCTGGCAGAGCCAGTGCAACGTCCAAGGTGCCCCCATTGACACGCTCAACACCGCCGTCCCCCGCTTGTACAAACGAGCCGAGAACTCCATGAACTTGGGGGTCCTCTCCTACAGGATCACTGACGACCCACGGAAAATCATCCAGCGCCTTCGCACAGACTATGGAATCGCTACCCCCCAGGAGAAGGAGGAAAACGACCGGCGTTTCAACGAGGGCTGGTCGGCCAACCAGCCAATCAAAGAGCTATGGGATCGCCTTGAGGAGTAATATGCTATCGCGCTCATGTCGAAGCCGGCCTACACGGCCGACCAGCTTCTCAACAATGCATCAAGCACTGTTTGCACCACCCATTGAAACATTGCTCAATGCCATAGGTAACGGCCATCTTCAACATTTCTCGTATATGAAGTCGGACACGGTGCATAAATTTTTGGCCAAAAATGCAGCCACTTCGAAAGGGGGCATGAAGAAAAAGCAAGCAGTCGTAACTTTAGATTAGGCAACATTATACGTATCATGGGGATCAAAAGGTGCATCTATTTGGTAGCTAAAGCCATCTTGATGGCATTCAAGTATTCAGACAAACAATGCCAATTTCTTTTTATTGCCAGGGTATGCTGACTAGAGTGTATTTTACGATCAAGTTTGTTCCAATCAAATCTGCAGCTATCATCGCGCCAGATAATGCTGGTATTGCATAGCAAATTCATTTCCATTGGCTTTTTCTTATATTAGCACCCACAATTCAGCTTGCTCACATTAGTAGTGTCAGACATGCCTCGGGACTTTGCAGTTATCTGCACATCAAGCTCTCACTTTTTTGCATCATAGCCTCTCTACAAGGAAAGGAACAAAATCATAGTGCACTACCTGCATTAAGATGAAAAATTGTATTTGGGCTAGTTAAATAACGAACTATTTCAATCTGAAACAATGTTTAAAGATAACGTAAGTAATATACCTTGAAAGAAAATGGATTTTGATCATTGTGTGGATTGGAGAGTGATTATTATTTGCCACTGAACCTCCAGCAAAGACTGTAAAAAACTGGCATATTCTCTAGCTTCGCGCGGTGTGACACCGACTCATTTTGACAAACGTCTGACCTGCCTCTCCAATTATCTTTCCGATAGTACAACTTCCATCATTGCGCAATGGCTCACCAGCCATGTTGTGGAAGCCCATGCTTCATAGCAAACGTGAAAGCCTCCTAGAGTATCTAACCCCCAATAGGGTTTGTCGGTAGCCACCAGTACACATATTGCAAATAAAGAACAAATAATAATAAGAATATGAATAATCAGGCCGTGGGTCCAGTGACAGCTGCATCAAACCAAAACAGACACCCAGCCCGGCCGCCTTTTTGGTCTGTAGGAACCTCCTAAGGAACCTCCC
>JALLPA010001807.1:0-10074 GCA_036939895.1 Thalassiosira exigua | reverse complement strand
ACTTGGCAATCATTACCCCATGTAATGATAACCCCCCATACTGCCTCACTCAACAACTGTCGAGGCATGGGCGGTACGGAGTCGCGGCGGGATCCAAAGGCTGACACTAGGACCTCAGAAGCGAGGGATGCCTCACAGGCAAACTCTTACCCTGTACATGATGCCATGGGTAGTGCTCCTTCTTCCTGAAGGTTCCTACATAGTTCCACCTCCAACCGTGACTCAAACAAAGTGGAAAGAAGTGGAACAATCCGGGTTCAACAAAAAATGTCGGATATTAACGATAGTTTGTATGACAAACCTGGGGTTTTCATGGATTTACACAATCAAATATATCACTAAAGAAGAACTTGATGTTGACTTTTGTTGATGTGTTACGTACGTCCAGCAGGCAAAGAAGGAAGGAAAAAGGAAACAGAGGAAGCGCAGCGCAGTTCAGACTCTTTTACGTAGGTTCATCAGGGTTCAGTTCCCACCCGACCAAACAAACTCCCTGCAATGAAGCTTTGCATCCAAGGTCAATGTGCGCTCTTTGCGCTGACGGCATCGTCCGTTGGAGTGTTTTCTCCAAACCAATGAAAGTAAATACATGACACACATCCTGAATCTTTGTGAGTGACTTATTCTGCATCGCAGCCCTGTGGGGATTGGGAGGGGACGCTCTGCCGACCGCCGTGCTGGGGATAAAGATTCCGATCGCGTCCCAAACTCGTGTTTCGGGCCAGGCAGAAAGAAATATTTTTTTAAATGGGTATCAGGAATGTTTGGTTTGACTTCAAATGCGAGTCATGCTACTTTGAGTTCGACGTCCCAGCAAATATATTGTGTTAATGGCTATAAATTTAAGAGTGTTAAAGAAATGATCATTAATATTCCACTTCATACTATACCATTTTTACCCTTCAACAATAGTTTTTTTCTTGTTTGGCTATTGTACCTAAGTAGGGTTTCTCAAGGATCTCTCCCTTACAAACGAACTAATCTTGGTCATATATTACTGCAGACTATCCTGACTTTGAAAAGTAAGGGGTGTATCTCGGTGGTTTTGGCGGAGGGTGCAGAGGAGGAAGGAACTATCATGGTTACAAAAGTTATGCCAGTCTGCTTTGAATGAAGTAGACGAAAAACTTACCTCCTTCCAACGGCTATAACTTCTAACCTGCGGCTACTGAGCGGATCATCACCAATCATTATGGCAAAACATTCAACACTACTTGCAGCAAGCCAGCGAGACCAAATTTTCAATGCCAGCAGGCACTTAAAGCCTGCTAGGCCCCGGTTTGTGCTTTTGCATCAAAGTGCCTCACCCGCCGAACGACCGACAAGCTACAATCGAGTGTTTTCGTCACGATGTGCCAAGAATATAGCCTTCTGGAAATTCCACCCTCCAGAGACTAGCGAAGACCAATGATGCATCCCAGGCATCTAATTCAATAGCGACTGGGATGCGTCCGAAAATATCCCCCAGATAGAAACGGCACTCAACGCCTCTGAGCGTTCTCTCTGCTACCATCAAGCGAGATTCAATCGTCTGACCCTCTCGGACCTCACGTGGTGCCAATGGAAAAGAGCCTAGTACCTCAGCAACCACGATGACTACGTCGTGGTAAATGGCGAAAAAAACGTCAGCGGTTGCATCCTCCAAGACCGCCTGATCCACAACACCAAGGGTGTTGATGAGCACCTGGGCAATCGTGCTGTCTATCAACCGCTTACAAAAGCCCATGCGTACAACAAGTACCGTGTCCTCCGATACCAAGTCATCGCCTGGCTAAGCTGCCATCAAGACTTGAGCCTGAGCAAGCCCGAGTGGACTTACCTGCACGAATCCATCCACAGGTACCCCGACAAGCTCGCGTGCTTTCATATGACCCCGCAAGATCTCACAAGACCCACTACAAGATGAGGCAAAACGTCTGATGTGCAGGCACGTACATCAATTGCCTGAACAAATGGCTCGATTGCTGGCTCCAGAAGCTGAGGCCGCTTGTCTCCACGTACATTAAGAACAGCACTTCGCTTCTTGACCACCTCAACGATATTGAAGAGCTACTGCCCAACCCGAAGATCTTCCCCGCAGATGCGGTTCCAATGTATACAAACATTGATACCAACCATGCGATCGAAGTGATCAACAAATGGCTGGACAAGCTCGGTCAAGAAGCCAAGCTATGCGAAGGCTTCCTGCTTACCGCGATCAAGGAGGCGATGGTGCTTGTGATGCGTAACAAATCTTCTAGTGGGAGACTGCTACTTCTTGCAGCTCCTCGGCTGTGCCATGGGCACCTTAGCAGCCTGCATGTGGGCGAAGATATATTTCGCCGTCCACAAAATCGACAAGCTCCTGCCCAAGTACGGGAGCTTTCTCCTCATTTTCAAGTGATTTATCAATGACATGTTTGGCATCTGGGTCTGCAACAATGACGTGACCTGGGACAAATTCTCTCCGGATACGAACAATTTTGGAGTCATTGTTGGTAATTTGACAAGCCCTCAACATCAGTCGTCTTCCTCGACCTCACTCTGAGTATCAAGGGCACCAAAATTACGACCAAAACGTACCAAACCCGCCATCATTGGCTCACCCATCGGGTATGATAAAGGGAATAATTATTTCACTAATGAAAAACTAAAAGCAACAAAATACTAAGCAATGCGACTACAAAGAGATAACAATCAAGCTCATTCTTTGCCATGTAGCTCGAGACTGAGCCCCTTCAACGATGAAAAAGTTCATCCTGGACGCCCACTGCAAGTTACACAAAAACAATGTCTAGCCCGTGTCAAGTCTCCCTGCCCCTCTTTCGAACAAAGAGCAGCTCTTCATACATTTTCAGTTTCACCCAAATGACATTTCACGAAAAGTCATACAAGCCATCTACAGCGAATCTTTCCACGGCACCTTCTTCTAGGTTGTGGGCATCAAGAAGGCCACAGTTTTGCCTACTCTAGACCCAAGAAAATCCAAGAAAGTCTCACAAAAGCCAAACTCTACCCGACCCCAGGCAAGCCAGAAAACAAATACTACTCGGGGGAGCTCGTCAATCATTGAGAAACAGCTTCCCCGAAAATTTTCCTCATGGATGCTTATGTGCTTTGCGCTACAGCTACGCCAAGAGGAAATTTATTTATTTCAATTTTTTTCTAAGAAGCTTAAAGCGCTTGGTTCCACCTGGAACCTACAGTATTCATTGCCATAGCTTCACCGCAAGCCAGTTCCCCTGGAGTAATCACACCCTTTGCCATGCTGGATGACAATAAGGCTCATTTCACTTGCACCTCTGAAGAGCCAAAAGAGAAAGTGGCTCCCTCCGCCACTTTGGTGTCAGTGACACAAAAATTTACGTCGTGAATGCGTTCGAAACGGACTGAAGCTCAAGCTGCTGCGTTTAAAAATGTGATCGTGATATGCATATATCCCCAGAAATTATAGTGCTCCTGCGTAGGACTTCGTTCTTCCGTTCACATTTAGATATAAAAAATGTAGCTGTGCGTGTGGAAAATGTAGCAACAATACGGTCAAAGGACTGTCAAGATAGTAGTTTTTAATATTGTTTTGAGCAAAGTTGGATCTAATACGTTCCAAATTTGGACCGTATAAATGAAAATTATTATTTTATCACGAGGCAAGCTAGATAAAAATGTGGGAATTACTGGGTCATGTGAATCCAGTCACATATCCACGATAAGGTACCATACTTGTATCTAGCGAGAGGGGCTCTGGAGAAGGGTTGCTTTAATCTGAAACTCGGTCCAAACTTTGTGAGAGAAGCCTTGCATGGCATAGATATACCCCCTTCCTAATCCATCTTGGTATGCCATTTATGAAAGAGAGAGCAAAATGCGAAGCGTTTAGGTATCAGATACATATGTATCACCTATCTGCATATGAAAATTTGCCCCCAAAAAACTCCACACTCAATGGTATGGAAATATTATACCAAAATGAGCAACAGATCAACATAACTAATATTGAAGCCTTGTTCGTCAATATTTTTTGATAAACCATGCCAAAAGGAAGATGTATATTTATTTGCCACAGCGGAGTCAAAGAAGATGCTGTGGATAGGTTGGGGGAATGGGGTGGGGTCACATACTATATTCTTCTTTTACACATTGACCTTGCCTATGGTATTAAAATTTCTTTTCTATTATTAGGTGAGTTTAACTGATTGCAGTTGCGTCAAGTGGGGGCCGATTGGGGTAGTCGCCAAGAGTCTGCTAGTCATACTGTGGGAAAGGCGCGTTATAGATGATGCTGCGTTATACATCCAACGATGCCCAAAATCTGGTGTCGGTCAACAGTGAGTCCCAGTTCCGTGGCCCCAGCTCGGCTCGTTTCCGATCCAATTGGAGCAAGTACCATAATGAAACAGATTGAACAGATTGCTTTGCTGCCAACAGCATCAACTCTTACGGCACGTCGGCATCAGTGAAATAAGGGCATTCGCGATCGATTTGATTATCGGTCGAGCTTTAAGCAAAGATGTCGCATAATGCCATGGCTGCCGCGCGGAACGCATCGTTTGTTTTTCGTTGGTGTGTTGCTCGTGCATTCCACTCTCACAGCCGTCATTCTCCTACCTCCTCGTATCCAAAGTCATCTTCCTCCCCTTGCACTCCCTCCTCCCCCCCTTCGGCTTCTTCTTCCTCCTCCTCCTCCTCCCCTCCCGCCTCCCACCAGCTCGTCAGCCCCAGCCCGTCCTCGCAGATCGACCCCACGATCTGCATGGGCGCCGGGCGCTTCGCCGAGTCGCTCAGGTCCGCCGACGAGCTCCGCCGGCGCACGGCGCCCTCCTCCTTCTCGTCGCCGCCCCCCCCCTTCCCGCCGTCGTCGTCGCCGTTTTCCCCCGGTCGCTTCGCGCCTCCTCCTCCTCCCTTGCTCCCGTTCAAGTCGAACCCCGGCCGGGCCGGGGCGTGCGACGTCGTCGTGGTCGTCGCCTGCACTCCCTTCATGGTTTTCGTGATCCGGGTGAAGTTGACGGCCTTCACCTTGAACCGTATCTCCGACCCGATCTCGATGTCGAAGCGATCTTCCTCCTCCTCGCCGCCCTCCTCGCCGTCGCCGTCCGCTTCCTCCGCCGTCCCCTCCGCACCTTCCTCCGTTTTGATCGCCGCCCGCGTCGCTCCCTCGCCGCCCGCTTCGTCCCCTCCTCCCTCGTCGTCGTCGTACTTGGGCGTCCACACCCACAGCCCCGTCCGCTCGTCGTACTTGCTCGGGTTCAGCATCCAGTACGCGGGGATGAAGACGTGGTCGAAGAATCCCCCCACGCTCACGGTCACCCCGCTCTCGTGGCTCTCCTTCACGGTCCCGACGAGGACCTCCTCCACGAACGGACGGAAGACGACGCACTGGAACACCACTTGGTGGTGCGCGCCCCCGTCGCCGGGGACGAGCATGCCGTCGCCTACCTCGAGGGGAGGGCCGTAGGGACAGATGATGAGACCGACGCCATGGATGATTTTGTTGGGACAACGCTTCTCGATCTCGGTCTGGACGGAGTCGACGGTGGGCTCGGCGAGGAGGTTGGGCGGGATGCGGATCGTGTCTGCGAGGAGGGTTAGGACGAACATTTATGTGCGTGGGATGAAGGGTGCCGCGGTGTCGGTGTTGGACGGCTGTCCGTCGCGCGACTCGGATCGTAGGCTGAGTATTCTCGGTGTGTCGATGGAACACGTGTTGATATTGATTTGATGGTGGTGAAATAACTATTTTTCGGCGCCTTCAATGATAACCCTTTCTAAAGGCGCCTTGGCTCTATCTTGCTCTCGGTTTTACTGCTGGCCGTGGTATTGCATTGGACCTGTCGTCGCAGTATGCTCTCGCTGCGCCGCTGTACATGAATGGAGGCGGGGGGGATGCGCACGGCCAATGACGGGAGATCGGAGCCGGCATAGGTGTCGGGGGGTTTAAAATGACATAGACCAGCGGACGTCGACGATGGGGTGGGAGTTGTGGCCTTTTGATGGCACGCCGGTGACAGCGAGCGGCGGCAATGGCTGGATCGAATGGATGAAGAAGGGGGGAGGGGCGCCGGCCAATGGTGATGGCAGTCGGGCGGGGGCGTGCGGGGGTGTGGCCGTCGTCGTCGCCGGCGGCGGGGGCGAGGGCGGGGTTTCGATTGATTGGCTTTGGCTTTGTGTTGTTGATTGGTTGGATGGTGCAGGTTCTTCTTGATAAAGAGGTAGGCAAACCTAATATGTTGGTTTTAGCATTTAATGAAAGTACTAAAAATTATTTATTAGTTTATTGATACGAAATGAATTTACTTATTTTTATTTGAACAGTTTTTCATAGGCGCTATTCAAGCTTCGTTGACAACCAGTCTCCTGGCTACGGCTGTGTGCATGCTGTGAGCTGTGAGGACCGTGGGTCGCTATAAGGGGTCAAACGATTTCTTCGATACTCATTAGATAATTGTAAGAGACAAGGGGTTTATCGTATCATGAAATCAATATTGTAAAATTTTGTTTATCGGTGGATGAATAAACTACTTTAGATGACAATTTCAAATTTATTTCTGTAAAAGTACAAACAAAACTTCTACAAGTTTTAAGAGAGAACGAATAATCCTCCGAAATGAAAATTTATGGGAAGGGGTGATAAATAATTATTTTCTGTTCAATCCTCGCGAGTCACGAGTCATGAGTCATGAGCCATCTCGCTCCACACGTAGGGATTTAAAGATAGTGAGCAAAATCATAATATTAAAAGTCATATTCGTCCGAATTTTGTGTTGGACTTCAAAATATCCCAATTTTACCCCTTAAATACCTAAATAGACGAATTCAGGCGCGAAATGGCCCATTGAGGTGCAGCATGGCCACACTTGAACCGAATAAAACGTAATTCCGCCGATTAGCCCTCTTGTTTAAGACCCTATCCGTACCTATCCATGACCCACATCCCCAATGCCCATGACCGATCGATCCCCACTCGCCCACGCACGCTTCCCACCCCACCCCGCCGCCGGCCGCCGCACGCCCAAAGTCAACGTCCGTCCGCACATTCCCTATCGCATCGCCCCCCGGCACCCGCACCATCTTCAGCACCATGTCCACCCCCAAGTCCAACGGAACGGACAAGCGGCGCTGGAGCGACATGAGCGAGGCGCCCGAAACCCCCAACGCGAAGAAGAAGCGCCTCGAGCGCTTCGTGGCCGACCAGCAGCTCCTCGCGTCCCAGTCCATCCCCACGCCGCACACGCCCCGCGTGATCAACACGGTCCGATTGCCCGACAGCCTCCGAAAGAAGATCCTCGTCACCGGCGGGGCCGGCTTCGTCGGCTCCCACTTGGTGGACAAGCTCATGAGCGCGGGACACGAGGTGGTCGTGCTCGACAACTTCTTCACGGGGAGGAAGGCGAACGTCGAGCACTGGCTGCACCATCCCAACTTCTCGCTGATGATGCACGACGTGACGCAGTCGATCTTGTTGGAGGTGGACCAGATCTACCACCTGGCGTGTCCCGCCAGCCCGCCGCATTATCAGTACAACCCCGTCAAGACGATCAAGGTGCGCTGCTTCTATTTGGTTCTTTTTCTTATCGGGTTTCAACATGTCTAATGCTCTCATCGGGATTATAATGTATGAAGACTTCAACCATGGGGACAATCAACATGCTGGGCTTGGCGAAGCGCGTCAAGGCGAGGATCCTGCTGGCGAGTACCAGTGAGATTTATGGAGATCCTACGGTGCACCCACAGCCAGAGAGCTACTGGGGTAATGTCAATACAATCGGACCGAGGGTGAGTTGATTTGGTTTTGAAGGGGTTTGGCTATTTCATTTGAGTGCAAGGGCGCTCAATCACACCTTCATTATGGTAGGCATGCTACGACGAAGGGAAGCGCGTGGCGGAAACGATGATGTACGCCTACAAGAACCAAAACGACGTCTCCGTCCGCATCGCGCGCATCTTCAACACCTTCGGGCCGCGGATGCATCCGAACGACGGGCGCGTCGTGTCCAACTTCATCATCCAATCCCTGCAGAACAAAGACATAACAATCTACGGCGACGGATCCCAGACGCGGAGCTTCCAGTACGTCGACGACCTGGTCGACGGGCTGGTGAAGCTCATGGAGGGAGACTACGATTCGCCCGTGAACATCGGCAACCCGGACGAGTATTCCATCAAGGACTTCGCGACGATGATTCGCGACATGTGCGGATCCAAAAGCGAGATCAAATTCTTGCCGGCGGTGGCGGACGACCCGACGCAGAGGAAGGCCGACATACGCACGGCGAAGCGCGAGCTCGATTGGGAGCCGAAGGTGTCGGTGGACGAGGGGTTGGTGAAGACCATCGATTACTTTCAGGGGGAGGTGGACGCGGCGGGGGAGATCGTCCCGACGGGGCCGGACGCCGCGAAGCCCAAGGGCAGTTTTACAACTGGATGATGGATGTTTTGGAATTGAATGTCTCTTGGGAGTTCGGGTTGATGTTCAACTTAGAACATGTCAATTCATACCTCGTTAATTAGTTTGGCAGTTGAGTAAGAGGCGTGGCTGTCACTTATGGTATGGCGAACCCATCTAGGATCACTCTAACGCGCTCAATCATGTGCTTTGGCTATGACATTCGTGACGAGCATCTCTATGCTGGAAAGTTTATTTTTTAGGCAAACATAGCGAGCGAGCTTTCCTACTGTGGTTCACTTTTGCGCCCAATGTTAGGTTTAATAGCCGAGCCACTTATCAAACTCCTCTGGCGACAATCCTGTTCGGTCGATCAGTCGCTTCTCTACCACGCCTTTGCACGTCTCCAAATCGATTAGCCCACGTTTGATCAGCTCCATTCCATATGAATACAGGTGTTTGAACTCCGCCTTTACTTCCGGGATGTCCAGGTTGTTTTTGATATCGAACTGCGTGGGCCCCAGCTTACCCGTATCAGGATCTATGTCGTAGGTCATTCCTTGCTCTTCAGTTTGTTGGTGAAAAGAACATCAGATCCGTCCAATGAGCGGTGTTAGTGATGAATATCAAGACACATTCTCGGATAAACGTCTCACCGATCATGAGCTCGTAGATCCTAAGAGCCAAGATCTTCTCGTCGCTATCGCTCGCGTCTCTCGCTTCTCTCAGCGCTTCCATCTCGGGCGGAGGCTCCGCGCCCTCCGCCAACCGCGCCGTCAGATCCACGATGAATTGGGTCGCCGAATCTTCCAGCTTCTCCTTCATCGACTGCTGCGGCTTTTCCGGCATGGCCGTCGGGAAGTCGAAGTCCGACATCCGCAGCGCCGTCGCGGATCGCGCCGCCGGCGACTCGGCGCCGCCGGCCCCGGTCGCAGCGCATCCTTCGAGGACGGCGCGTCGTCGGCCGAGTTGCGTCGGCGGAGCGAACGCTCCGACGGACGCCGCCGTCAGCGCCAAGAACGCGCATCGATGTTGGATGCGAAGCTTCATCGCAGAATGGAGACGGGACGTTCGTTTGGACCGGGTGGGAGCAACCTCGCTAGGTTTGGCTATCGCTCGGTCAGCCGTCTGGTCAGCCGTGGGGTCGAAGCATGGTCGAAGCAAGGAGGTTATCTTGGGTAGTTCTTCTTTAGCGATATATAGCTGTAAACAATGTATAATAAAATTCATGAGTAGGATTACTAATTATCGCCAATATTTTGTTGAACCCGGATCTTTTCACTTTTTGGGCTTCACGGGTTCCAGGTGGAACTATGCAGCTACCTCAGGATGGAATATCCATGGCATCATAGTAAATGGCATATGAGGTAAATATATATGAGATATGCATCCAATGTACATAATTGTAAGTGCTTTCAATGGGATGAGAGCTCACCTCTGAGGCATGCTCTGTTCCCGTCCGTTGATGAACTGCTGAAATGTGGCGTAGCTGCCTGACACGTTCGCTGCGAAACAACTGTTTCTGCTCCAACCAGAGATAGAACAAAGTTAAGTTAACTCTTCAACTTGGTCAGAGTTGAGGTCGTATTTGGGCAACTTCAACTTAACTCTACTTTGGCATCAATGAAATTGCCAACTCTGACTCTGTCAACTTTGCTTCAGTTGCAAATCTTCAACTCTGACTCTGGCTACTTTTTGGCTTTGTTCATCAGTGA
>JALLPA010001806.1:0-10079 GCA_036939895.1 Thalassiosira exigua | reverse complement strand
TACTAGCTTTCGGAGTTTTAAACTACGAAGTGACAGGTGTACGTAGAGCGCGCGTTAGCTAGGAAAAAAACCTCTCTACTCTACAATAGAGTAAGTAAAATCATCGAGAGCCGATTCTTCGATGCTCTCTAGTTCTTCTTCTATAATACGGTCCAATTGTCGCCAAAATTGACTCTGGGGGTGATGCTGCGTTCGTCTTTGCATATTGGTTATCGGAGGAGTTCACAGGGGAAATGAGTGGGGACTTCAGACCAAATTTGGCGGTCGATTTTAGAGTGCGTCTCAATAAAAAAGGGCTAACAAAAAATTCTTAGGGTTAATGTCGGTTATCGATCTCACTATTTACATAGGTACGTACGTCTGATCTCCTGCAAGAAAAAATACTACATTATGCGAAGTATTGCCCTTCTCCCTTCTCCAGATCGTGATCACGTCCTCAAAATCGTTAACGGTACATACACTGCGGCGAAGTGCTTCTTTTCATCTCGGCACAGGCAATATCAATAGAGAACAGGTCTTGGCGAAGCACTACGAATTCTCACATCATAGAAAACATTCAAACGCGGCAAGGTCAAGCTTCAATAATATGATGAGAAAATTTCATATCGTCTTTCTGTTATTTTTCACCCTTTCAATTAATTTTTTACAGCTCTAACAATGACCTAGGTAGTTACCGTGCAGAGGTTAACCTTAGAAGGTAATGGAGTTTATCAGAAAATGACAATTACAGTCGCACCACAGCAACTTTGACCCACAGCAACTTTGACCCCCAATTGACGATACACTGTTTTAGCAGGAACTAATTGTACGTAGGATTTAGTATCTTTACGGTACCATACGTACAGTAACTTTGACACTAGTACATCAACGTTGACACTCAGAAGGCAAAACACCATAATACGTACGCACAACTGCTGGTGTGATACTGTATGTCGGGCTCCTCGTACGATAGGTAATCGTGCGTAGGTACACATAGCCGTTCCTTTTGACACAAAGTCTGACAGAATCCAATATTGGATATCCGACGTATGTGGCATATGTATATAAGATATCTTTCGATGTATCTGACGTGACATAAAGGGCCTTGGGTATAAGCGCCTGTGACAAATAATTATCCGAAGCTATCATGGTTTTCACCATCATTATCTATTTTCCATGTAGAAAATAAGTATTGTTCCTGTGACAAAACGGGTTCGTGATTTGTAAGTGCATAGTTACCATACCTTACATCTTTCACACATACCATACATTTGGTAGACACATTAAGAAACCGTGGATGTGTCACAAAAACGAGGTGAATTGATCATATAGCCACAAGACGAAGTCGAGTATCTGTCTGATCACTCCGCCGAGTTTTTGTGACATCCTCTCCATACGAGAGTATGGTTTACAATTGCAAGCCCACGAGTACATATGTAATTTCGACTGTGATGGACACGCACAGTGGATGTTGCAAACGTCTCTATCTGGTCTAAAATTGCTTGACACTGACAACAAAACGAACAAAAAATGGGCTATTTTGCACGGATTATTTTGGACCCTTCAAGTCGTGTATTGTACCTTACGCCAGCGATTTCACACACGCTATTTTTTGTGACCTATACTAGTGAGTGTGCAAACATGTTGTGTCCTAGCTAGTGAGTGTCACAATAGCGCGACTCAATGTGACCACAAGCATGAGTTTTGTTGTGTGATGAAGCAATTTGTGACCAGATTTCGACTTTGTGATATCCACTAGTGCCATCACAACATCGTCACACAATCATCTCTTCTTTACACGAGAGGCGATAGGTACCTCAGCAGTAGATATGTTATTTTGTATCGCCACCATTCTCTATCAGTACCTTTGTACAATCAAATAAAAAAATACTAACTATTATCGCTATGCCATATATTCGCCGATGAACAACAACACGAACCTGCAACAGCGCACTCTTAAACCGGCCCCTGGACATTTCAGATAGTGAGCAGACAGCCTGACGAGAAGATTTTGGCGTATGTATCGCATTTAAGTTTTGCGCGAATGCAGATGGTTAGTACGGTCCAAGTTATATTGTCATTCCTACGTAGAGAAAAATTAGCACGCATCAGTTCCAAGCAAAAATATAAAAACAAAAAGACAATCTGGAAGCAACAACAAAATATTGGTCAATATACAACGGATCCACATACAAAAAACGCGAAGCAAACTCCAGGGAATGTCATAACGATACTCGTTGCCGTCATCCCTTGATCGTGAAAAATTTCCATTTTAAGAATTTTGGTAAGAAAATTAACAAAAACCGACCGATCGAGATTTGTGTATCGTCCAAAAAAAATGATCAACGAACAAAGACTCCTCGAAGGATTTAGACACTAGTATGTCGATAAATCAGTGGACGAAAGTGGTCGGTCTTCCCATCCTACCTTACCTTTTAAACAGCTCTAATTTTCTATCGAAGCTAGGATGCCCACATAGAGAGACACGTCGGTGCATACAAAAAATTATTGATGAACCGCCTTACCTTGACAAGATTTACGACTCTCAGATACCGTATTGAAGTAGGATATCGAGAGACATCGCGGGTGGAGGAAAAAACGTCTTGAGAAGGCTGATGTAATAGGTCGGTAGGGGTAAAAGCAAGAGAAACCGGCATACCTACATTAAGCAGGCAGGTAGGTGATGTAAATAAGGCAGGTGTCGGCGAACAAAATGACAGCCTCGCGGAAAGCTTTCAGCAAGCGCAAGAGAAAGCTTCATCTTCAGACTTCAGACTTCACAGATAGAGCCTCCACTCCCGCTATTATTGTACCGCCGGCCGGCCGCCGGCCCGCGCCGCGCCCATCAGCCATCAGCATCATCTCTCGAAACGAAACAGGCCAAAGGCAAATCGTTGCTGTTGTTATTTTTTTCGTTGCTCCTGCGAGTTTCTCCTCTGTCCAGTTTTGTAAGTAGGGCCTATGATTTCGGGCCTGCCGAAGGGTTTCTGCACGTTCGGCAAGGAAGAGCTCTTTAGTCCAAATCATTTGATCTCATACTTAGCTACCATTTGAGTGGACTATGGTATCTGATAGCAAATTCCGACAGCGGCAATTGGTATCAATTGGCAGCGATTCATCGAGAGAGCCCGAATTGCACATCATGAACCTCCCTTTCAACCGCGACGGATCAGCAGATACGAAAGTGAATTCGAGGAGAAAGTGGACTGGCGACGCCGCTGCCACTGGGAGTCATGATCCAGTTATGTCGCTTGGACATGGCGGCGAATTTCGTGCTAAGGAAATCGCTGATGAGATCAAGAGGTTGGTGACCAATTCAAAGGCGCCCCGAGATAATTCGCCTCATCCCTCCTCAGAGAAATATGTTCACCACATGATGACCACAAACGACCTCACTAATCCTAAGCAATCGTCGCCAAGAGGTGCGAGGAGTATCTGGAAGGAAGATAAGGAACGTGACATTTTGTCACCTGTTTCGCTTGCGCAGGCAGCTACCTCGAGCATGAATATAATTGAAAGGTCACAGGGCAAGATCGGGATGGTAGTGTCTCAAGAAGATCACAGCGTTGTCAGCGAAATTACGATCGATAGCTATGTCCGCCAAATGCATGCGAATCCACCCCCTCCACCTCCTCGGAATAATCGCCAACAAATCCCGCAATTTAAGGGCTACAAAGACACTTCACGTAACCCTCCTCCACCGCCGCCTAAGACCCATGTCGACCCCAGGTCGCGAAGCCTCGGCGCTCGGCCGGGGAGGAGCACTCATGCGAAAGTTGAATATGTCTCCCGTTTGAGCCGATCCGACTCAGATCGCGACTTGAATGAGACGAGGGGACGCTTGGGTCGGGCCCAGGATGTCATTTCCCTGGCTAGGTTGGCCCCGCGTTCAAGCACAAGGGCAGGGACTCAGCGCCGTCGGAGTGATATTTCAAATGTACCAGCTCCATTTTCTTCGCCTTTGACAAAAGAAGCTGACATGCCCCCATCTGAAAATTTTGCACAGTCCTGCCCCAACGTATTCGGCAGTGGAACAGAGGGCCTTCATCCGAAATGCCGCAAGGCTGAAACAAGTCATATTAGGCCACGCAGAAACAGTGAATCAGAAGGAGGTGGGGCTCGCGACACCGAGTCGAGGCAAAGAATGCATGATCTCACAGATGCAGTAGCAACTATGCTTAAGGGTGAGACTTGGAACGACAAGGTCGATGACCCTTCGTCATCACATGGCCAGCAAAGATCAACGCGTAATGCCCGTAAACAAATTTGCACATTGCCTCATACACCTCCGCGGAGGCAGTCTGGGTCGCTTCCAGATGAGCTGGAGAATGGGCCTCGCGTAACGGGGAAGAATCAATTTGATAATGGTGGAGAATACAAGGAACGAAGGGTTCGATGGCGCTCAGAGCAGCACTCTGAGAACCGCAGGCGCGTGACTTTAAGTCTCCCAAAATGTCGCCGTCCTTCAACCGAAAACAAGAAACATCGCGCAAAGAAAGAAGGCGAACATGAGACGTCTGTATTGGATCTTGAACGGATTCACCCGGCTTGTCAGACAACGTCCTACCATGAAGATGCTTATGTGTATCAGCAACAATCACATAATTTCTTCTAACTTTAAGCTTCGTGACTTAATTATCACTCTGAGTTATGCAAATCATCTTTGCTTGACCTGCATCTGTACATTGAAAGCCTCCAGTCACCCACCATCTTCCCCTATGCAACTTTTCTGGATGGAGTTTGCAAAAACTACCGAATGGCACTTTGATTCATCTTTTGGGTGGGGCGCAAAGTAAGTGCTTTCCATATGATCAGAATGTTACTTGAAGTCGTAATGTTTAGTTAGCATGTCGCCTTGTGCTGTCTTTTAACTTGTTAAGATTCTACTTCTTGCATCACGGAAGAAAGCCCCACAAAGCAACAAGTCTCCGTTAATTCCCAATCCCCATAAAACCACAGCCACTTATGTACAAAATCAAACAAAAAACCCATGGCCACGTATGGCATTCCTGGTTATGCAGCCTCACCAAAATACACCTCACTGTCCTCGAACTGTACAAGCTCGGCACCTTCAGTGTCTTCCCATGTTTGACCTTTCCCCAGCAACTCCTCAAATTTCTCAGCTGTCATGTCAGGATGCTTCAGCAGGATTGGCTTCCGCTCTCCGCGCACGGCTGGCGCATCAAGAAAAACTGTGTGAACCTTTTCCATTGATGGTACCACAAACATTGTCTCCATCAATATGTTCTCAGTAATGGACCGAAGCCCACGGGCTCCTGATCCGCGACTGAATGCCATTGTAGCAATCTCTCGGAGTGCACAGTCGGTGGCGTGGAAGCGTATGTTGTTCATAGCAAACTGGAATGCGTACTGCTTCACGAGCGAGTTCTTGGGCACAGTCAGGATGTCGACCAGGCTCTTCTCATCGAGGCCTTTGGTCGAGACAATGACTGGAAACCGGCCGACAAACTCAGGAATCATACCAAATGACACGAGATCCTTGGGGATGGCATTGTCAAAATACTCCCCCTGCACCTTGAAATCTTCGATGTTTTTCTTCATCTTGGCACCGAAGCCAATGGATGCTGCATCCATTCGCTTGTTGATTATTTTCTCAAGCCCAGCAAATGCACCGCCACTGATAAAGAGAATATTTGTGGTGTCAATTTGGATGAAGTCTCCACGAGGATTTTTTCGCCCTGGTTCCTGTGGTTTGGTCAAGAGACGAGGGAAAATGTGATCAACGTTCAAGCGGCCTCGAATCCTTCATGGTAAGATCACGACAGCAGTATCAGATCACGTCAATGACGAATGCCTCCACAGACTCCCTCTTGGAGACCTAACAGTGAATCCCAGAGTGGAGGAGTTGCTGTCACGGCTGCTGTCACCATACATAGCCCAAGCAATCCAGTGCTGGTCGCAGTTTCTAGGAAAACATGGCATCTGCTGGTGTTGTCTCATCTCAGGGACCCAACAGATATCTAGCACTTTTCGTCAGAGGGCTGGCGGTTCAGCCGCGACCACCAACCAAACAGGCCTCGGTTGCTTCTGTCATATTTCATTGATTTTTTGTCCATTATCATTTGCTGGAATCCAGTGGCATCAACATAACTGTCTGAATAATGTTCCCCAGCTGCTTCCACGTCCACACCCCTCGAACACTGATGACAAATCACACGAACATCCACGTCAGGCGCTGCTTACCTTGGGAACGTTGATCACATTCCCCTCCACGATCTTGAGCAACGCATGCTGAACGCCCTCCCCGGAAACGTCGCGGCTGATACTGACATTTCCGCCGGACTTCCGAATCTTGTCCGTCTCATCGATGTACACGATGCCGCGCTGGCACCGCTCCAGGTCCTGGCCGGACTCGAGGTAAAGCTTCGCAGAATGGCGATCGAGGCAGAATCATGGTAAGTTTTCATTGGGGTGTGATAGTCTCATGCCACCCCGCCGCAATGCATTCATCCTTCTTACCTTGAACAGGATGCTCTCGACGTCCTCCCCCACGTACCCCGCCTGCGTGAGGCACGTGGCGTCGGCGATGACCAACGGTACGTCGATCAGCTTCGCCAGCGTCTTGACCAACAGCGTCTTCCCCGATCCCGTGGGCCCGATGATGATGATGTTGCTCTTGTCCAGCTCGCAGTCCTCGACCTCCGGCCCGATGGCGTGGTCGGGGTTGGAGATGGATCGGCTCTCGTCGTCGTCGTCGCTTGAGTCCGTGTCGACGTCGGGCGTCTCGCAGAAGGGGCGGCTGGGGTTTACATCGTCCCCCGACGAGGCGTCCTCGGACGTCGCAGGCGGGGGAGGAGGGGGGGTCACGATCGCGCTCGATCGCCCGAACTGGTTCAGCCTCAGGTCCGCCATGGTGGGCTCCGTGAACGGCGGCGCGTCGCCGTACTCCTCGCCCTCGTCGTCGGGGTCCGCGCCCAGGTGCCCCTCCCGACGACGCGCGCCTCGCGCCTCCCGCTCGTCCTCCCCCCGCTGCGCCCGCTGGGCCGCCTCGACCCGCGCGGTCTGGAGGGCAGCCTCCTGCGCCTCCCGGACGGCGCATCGCTTGTAGTGGTTGTGCACGCCCACGGAGAGCGCGATCTTGACGGCCTTCTGGCCGATGACGTACTCGTTGAGCCCGTCGAAGATCTGGCGGGGCGTGGGAAGGCGCTGTCGGTGCGGATGTTGCGGGGGGGCGTAAGTGGAGCTGTGGCCGTTGCTGCCCGGCGCGGCGCGGTGGCGGGTGGTGACGCGTTCGTCGGGGAGCTGGTCCATCACGAGGTTGGAGGGGCGGCGAGTCGCTGCGTCGTTCAGCTTGTTGCCGGAGGATTGATCGGGAATCTGCTTTGGTTTCCGAGAATTATACGAGAGTGGGTTTGGTAAGTTCAATTGAGATCAAATAATACGTGTGATGATAGAGAACCCCCTGCCGTCGATACGCCACTTATCAGGCGAGCTACCTATCCAGTGCCCCCTGCTAGAATATCATGAGTCGTCTTTGCGTGGAGTCCTACAGCAAGGAACACCTCCACGCAATCGGGGAACAAATAAAATGGCTTCCCCCCACCAAAACGTCCTTGTTCGCATGGAGTCCTTCCTCCCCTCCTTCGTCCGAGACCTCCTCCACGTCCCGCATCATCCGCCGCCTGACCGCCGCCATCTTCGCCTCGTCGCACTGCGACGGAGAATCGGAGAGTGAACCGCTCTCTGGGCAAACAAGAACAAATGCCGATGCAAACTCTCGCCAAGAAGACGATCGATTCAAGTTCTGCACTGTTCTTGCCGCAGTTAGAAATTCCCCGTCCATGTGACGCACACATTGCCCTCGCCACGCATCGGCCCGTGCGTGCTCATGCGAGTTCCACCGTCCCCTCAGGGCGCAGGCAGCCGACCAGAAGGATCGCTAGCATCATTTATATGCCCCCCCCTAGTTCGTTTGCAGATCCCTCCATATCAACTCTTTCGTACAAGATGTGAGCTGCGAAAAAGGTCGGCTGGAAACGGATCTTCCGGCGGGGACGCCCGGCGAACCGGCCTCGGCCAAACCACGTTCGGTCCGATCCTCGAAAGCATCCCTAAGACCCCGGCGGCGATGATTCTTTCGGCTCGTCCACCAAAAAAGGCTGCGGTCGCCACTCTTCCACTTGAAACGCTCGAGCATCGTTCCCGAGATTGTCCGCGCGCGAGCGATGGAGCAAACGAGAACTCACGTGCTGCATCACGAACTGGGGACGGTTCGGGTCCGCCTTCCTCCTCGACGGGGTCGTGGGCAACCCTCCTCCTCCCCCTCCCCCGTCCGAAGTCGACAGCTTGCCCAACAAGAACTCGGAGCGGGCGTCGTCGCCCCCCTCGCCGTCGGCGGGACGGATCAGGAACCACCCCGAGCAAGCGGCGCAGTAGAAGCAGTTGCGCTGGATCCCCCCCTCGCCGGCCGACATGGCCGAGGCCCCCGACGCGTCTCGGAAGGTCACCCGGGCGCCGCACTTGGGGCAGCGGTGGGGGCCGCCGCCTCCTCCGCTTCCTTCGCCGCCTCCTCCTCCGCCGAGGAAGCGCGAGGCGCCACCCCCGCCGGATCCGCTCGACGGCGCGACGGATCCTCCCCCTCCTCCGCCGACGCCTCCCCCGCCGGCTCCCCCCGCGGCGCTCGCCGCGACCTCCGCGCCGTGGAAGTCGTAGTCGCCGACGTCGTCGCGGAAGTCGTAGGCGTCGCAGTGCGCCACGGCCGGCACGGGCAGCGGCTGGATATGTACGAATCTTCCCGACGCGGACGAAGGTTCGGGCGAGCGGCGGCGGGGGCGAACGCACGGCCTTCGACGGTGGCCGTGGTGCAGGCGCCGGGACGAGCGCAGGGCGAAGCCGGGGCGCATCATGATCGGGATCTGCGTTTCGATGCGTTTGTTCCGTGGGAAGGAGGCGCGAGGAGATGTGGACGACGAGGACGGAAGCTGCTCCTCCCGAGGGCGGCCGGAGGAGATGGATCGGGAGTCCTTCGATGCAAGGAGGCTACGATAACGACGAGGGCGCGCTGATCCCCTCTCGGTGCAAGACAGCTCGTTGCCCTGCCGCCGTTTGCTATGGCTGGCAAGGGTGTTGCCGATCGATTTGTGATTCCGTTGCGTTTCCGTCCTTTGCCATCACTGCCATTGCCAAACCGCGTGTTGCCATGGTGATGCTGATAAGCTTTTGAATAGACATAATAGGCCGCTAATCCAACCAGAAAAATCAATAATGATTTGCAGATGCAATCGTATTTAAAATTATTCGTCCCAAAATTAGCGTTAAAATAACAATATTTAGACTCGTTTTGATTTGAAATGATCATAATTAGTATTCTTCAAGTTGTTGTGTTTGTTGCAGTGGAATCATTTGCCCGATAACTCACCCGCTGTTACTGCAGCGTAGCAGCAGAAGTCGATGGGCAAAGAAAAGAAGTCGGCAAAAAGAAAAAAAAACCGCGCGACGTGCGTTGATCGCACAAAAACGACGCTGACAAAACGCGCACGATACCTTGCGCGAGGTGTCAATTCTCAGGGTTCATCGAAATTAGAAACGACATGAAGAACACAGTCATGAGCTGGATATGTTTACGAATTTAGGGCCAAAATCATATATTAATTTAAAAGAAAATCATTAACGTACTAAGATTCCGTTTTGGATCTTCTCGAGGAATCTCGCGCTTGAAGTTCTCGAAGTTTCTTTAATCGCGGACTCCCGATTGTGCAATTCAACAACAACAACTTCAACCTGTTTGTGTTTGTCATCCCAAATCCCAAACTCCAACAAACCCCCACCAACAAGACAAACTTTGGGGTCGACAGTACAATACTCATTAGATCCACCTCTGCACCACGCAAAGATGTGCGGTGATGGCTTGATAAGTAGATGCACTGACTCTTCAAAATGCACATTGTAGCCAGGCCCGGTCCTTTGCCTCTTTGTATCCCATCATCGTGGTCCGCAATCATGGCATACCTTTCCGGGTCAGTCCAAGTGGCCCCCCTCCTGCGCGCGCATTCACGCACGCGAAAAACCCCTGGGTAGAAATGACAAATAAAAATCCTATTGACAAAAAGGTTTTTCTGACGTGTGACTTGATCGTGACG
>JALLPA010001805.1:0-10081 GCA_036939895.1 Thalassiosira exigua | reverse complement strand
TTCCGGATCGAGCATCCGAATGAAGGTCTTTGCTCTTCTTCGTGCGTCATCGGAATCTTCTTTGCCGATGGCCGAGTAGAAGGCCTGGAAGATCGCGCATTCTTCCTCGAACTCAACTCCACGCTTGCTGTGTTGGATGCGCTCTTGATTGTTTCCTGCAGCACGGAAGAGCTTCTCCTCAGGCTCGAGATACCATTCCGTCGGGTCCGCCTGAGACTCGGCCTCGTCGGGTCAATTAGGATAGGAGCCGTCGTCGGGCGGGGGCGTCGCGAGGGGATCGAATCCTGCGACCGAGATCCCAACATCTGAGCTCGTTCCCGCTCCTTCTGGACTATATATGTCCTCGCCAGATCCATTTTTGCTCCTTAGGACCTCCTCCGAAGGAGGTCCAGGATTGGAACCGTCGGCGGGGGGTAGAATCGCGAGGGGATCGAAGCCTGCGAACGAGATCCTGACACTCGAGCTCACCCCCGCTCCTTCTCGGCCATATATTTCCTTGTCGCTGCTCATTTTTGGCGTGCCTGGTGTCGCCGAGTTTGTCCAGACCCCGTACGTCATGTTTCTGCCGTCGGTGTAGTCGTAGATGGTCTTGGGGACAAAATCCGTCCTACTGCGTGCGGCGGATGCCATGGTTGGTTTCGTCGGAGCCTCGTGAGGGCAGCGATTCGGCCGTTGGCACTCTATCCTACGTAGGAATAATATCTAGCCTACATACGCCGGGGGGGGGGGGGGCACGTGGATCCGTACTATTTGTCGATTGCCCCCCCGGCAAAATTATGAAGGTGAAAGGTCTACAATGATATGCCTCAAAGATTCCGTCAGAAGGGAAAGGTTTTGTCCCTAAATCATACAATCAATGGTTTAAAGTAGACGTCGAGGGCTTTCTGGCAGTACATGGTGCAGAAGATGGAAGCCTGTGAGCTGAAGTAATCAAATCTTGATCCCTGCCTGTTTGTGGGCGAGACGGCAATTGCCATAGTGTTTGTTGATGATATCCTGTTCTGGGCCAAGAATGAAAAGGACGTCCACAATCTTGCTCTCAACCTACGCGAGCTTGACGTCAATCTGGAACAAGAAGAAGATGCGGCTGGTTTTCTAGGAGTGCAAATCGAGAAGAACGAAGATGGCCTTCTCGAAATGAAGCAAGAGGGACTGATTGAGCGTGTGATTGAAGCTCTTGAGCTTGGCACCTGAACTACAAATGGGAAGTGGATGCCTGCCAAGCAGAGGCCTCTCATCAAGGACGTGAATGGAGAATAAGCAGTGGGCAACTTCAGCTACAACAGTGTGGTCGGAATGCTACTTTATTTGATTTAGCATTCGAGGCCAGACATTGCCTTTGCAGTGATCTGTTGTGCTCCCTACATGTTCTGTCATACGAAGTTTCACGGGCTGGTGCTGAAGGGAATTGGTCGCTACCTGAAGGAAAAGCGTGAAGATGGACTCATTCTCATACCATCTGGCAATGTGCTCAAGATCAACAACTATCCTGGATGCTGACTTTGCTGGCATTCACAGCAATGAAGAGAACGACGATCCTACTTGTGTCAAGAGTTGAATGGGATACGCCATCACGGTCGCCGATTGCCATGCACTTTGGCAGAGCAAGCTTCAGTCTGAGACGGCGTTGTCGACAATGGAAGCTGAGATTATTTCCCTTGCTCACAGCTGTTGTGAGCTGTTTCTTATCATGGACATGGTCAAGGTATTGAGCAATGCATTTGGGTTGCCAGATCCATCAATGACGATGAATGTGCCAATCCATGAGGACAACACTGACGCTTTGGTATTGGCCGAACGTTGACTCCCCAATTTACTTCTTGCTCCAAATGGTACCGTGTGAAGATGATATGGTGGCAGGAGCAACTTGTAACTTTGGGGATTACCCTCCACAAGATCCCTACAGCCGAGCAGTTAGGGGATCTGTTCTCCAAGTCCTTTCCAAACGCTACCTTCGAGTATCTACAAAGGAAGCTGATGGGGTGGTAATGCTTGACAGGGAGCTCAGTCTATGAGAAGGAGTGTTGAGAGTCAGGGTCACCTATGGTGATGTTTTCTGACCTATTACCCATAGCTGGGTGTCCTAGTGGCTTGCTGGTGCTCAGGCCGTTATCAAACAGCTCGTGTGTGCACTCGTATTTTTGCCATACGCGTGCGGAGGCACGAGATTGCGCGTGCGACTGCCATAAAACAGCATTGCCCCTTGGTCATCGCACGCCACACGCGAACATTGTGGCAGGAAGCATCGAAACGGATGTTTTCAATTCTTTTTCCTATCTTTTTCTTCTTTTTTGGAAACATTAATTTGAATTATGAATTGACGAGATGAACTCTCGCGTAGGAACTCATAGTTTTAAAACCGTGTGTTTGGCTGTTGCGCGGAGTGACAAGGCGTGTGGTCAGGCGTGCACAAATCGCTCTACCCCGTGAAAAAAAACAGGGGATAGAATGAAGTGCGCACTTCACTCTACCGCAGCCAATTTAAGGTTAACTTGCATATGTAGTGATAAAACTTGTGGGTAACGCGTGTGGTCAGAAGCTGTTTGATAACCACCTCAGGGTGCCTGCCCAGTCGATTCTGGTTAGGTTTTAGAGGTACCGATTCCGACGTGATTAACTGGCCTTGTGTGCTTAGATACACCCCTGGGGAGAGAGAGAGGACCCAAGATACTTACATATGAACCCTATGGATCTTCTTGGAAGTATCCTGGTGCCACAAACAGTTTTTAGGACTATCTTGGGGTCCAAGAACAAAGTGTGTTTGACCATCTTGGTGATCATGGGCCCCATATCATTACATACATAGAAAGAGCTCCTGTAAGCTCATAAATTGTGCTTTGAGATAATCAAAACAAGTCTACATCTACAACTACTGCGTTAGAGTGGGATTGACTATCCTACTTCCTCGCAACGATCTACGAGCCAATCGTTTACTATTCATCAGACCAATATCACATCAAGAATAATCACATGAAAATGGCCAAATATTCACCAGAGTGTGACTTAAGTGGAGATGTTCTCTTATATTTCTTTGTTCATCATTAGCCCCCTAGCCATAACATTGGGGTAAATTTCAATCATAAAAGCCCCACTCTATTACAAGTTGTAGAGGAGTTGCTGATGTCCACACGATGCTGTGGATAATGACAGCACTAACAAGGGGCTGCAGGCGGCATCCCCAGCCGATGGCAAGGCAACACATCCCGGCTTTGATGAGTACATGTTCCTGATTGCACGGGAGAGGGTAATGGAAGAGGACATCCAGTGCAGTCTGTGGGTATTGGTGGATCACTTCTTGATGAACCAATGCATGGAGTTTGTTGGGTACTCATTAAGTAAGTGCCAGTTTATATGGTTTTATCTCCAGGTGAACTGGTTTGCAGCATTTGTGATGCATGTTGTTAATTCCCTTGCCATCCTACAACACGCCAATTCAGGAAAAGTTGGCTATCAAATGGAAAATTTTGCTTCAAAATCTGCCCCTTCGGAAGTTGCCCTCCAACATACCGGATGAAGCAAAGTTCCCGCAAGTCCAAATAAGGATGGGCCATTATCTGGCTGATGACTGCCAAGGGCTCATTGCCAACTATAAGGTATGTACCATCCTGGGCACATAGATGCTGGTAGATATGGAGAAGACAGAAATAGAACTAAACAAAAGAAAGTGTAGCAAAGCACACAATCACCTGCAGGTCAACAGACTGGGGACCACACAGACCCCGACATCTCACTAGATGGCCCAGAAACAATACTAAATGGCTGATACCTGCAGATAGTTGGGTGAAGCTAATATCTCCTGGGTCAAACAAATTGCAGCGGAACAACTACAGTCAGGCCACGCTAATTCCTACCCACAGAAATTTGTATTTTCCAGCAATTCGTACCACTAATAGTCCAAACGCTGCTTTTGACGGGAATGAATTATTTACGTAAGTATAGTGTTGTTACCGTATAATAAGACTGTACATACGTCTGGGCTCGTACATATGGCCCTTCGCTAATTAGTACTTTCCAGAAATTTGTACATCCAAATGCCGATACACTGGGGGTACAAATTGCTGTAGCGACACTGGAGTTCGTGCGTGATCGTTTGCTACATTTCGGTAAAAATGCACGGTACATAGGAACCTGTGCTGGCATTGGTATGAACGTAGGCAGGTATATAGTACAATTCGATACACATACCGTGTAGGAGTTCGTGGCGCATTTGTTTACAGAATGAGAAAATGCGGTATGTAGGTAGGGAGGTGGTACATAGGTATGTAAGTACCTATAAGACGATGAAGAAGGGCCAAGAGAATTTTTTAGTTCAATTTTTATTTCAATTAGAATAAAATTCATGCCCTTGAAATAGTTATAAACCCAACTATCTGATATCGTTTATGGCTGATTTGATTGCACACACCCTTAAAGCTTGCATGAAAAACATGTGAAAAATACATCGCGGTCAGAACTTTTCATTTCACCAACTAACCACTGATAGTCAACACCCAATAGTGTGGAGTATTGCACAAAAGGTGTATCCATCTCTGTCACCTCCAACGTCTCAACACAATACCAATATGTCACCCCTGACATGTTGTCCAGAGGCACATCACCTTAACAACCTTGCCCAGAGATTCACCAGAGAAACCTAGTTGCAGTGACCAAGGAGACTGAGCCCATGCTGGCCCATATCTCTAAATTTGATTTCAACCACCAATCCTTCTCTTTGTGACCACCATATTCAGCCAAGAATCAAGGTATGGACTTGCTGTTACTTTAGTAGACAAGGCGTACAAATTTTGTGGACGGCCAAGACTATTAGCTATCATGGCCACATATGACCCAACCATTGATATGAGGTGATGGTCTTATAAGATTAAGCAGCTGATGTGTGTACGTGCCTTTGTTACTGTTGTTATGAAGCTTCCGTGCTTCAAGCAAGAGGTCAGTCCATCACCTGCAATCCCGTCACAAAAAAATCAAACACTGCATCTGTCCATCACCCGCAATCTCATCACAAGAAATCCAAAACCCTACCCTGTGCACACGAAGTTTGTGCGGTTTCAGCTTTGATTGCCTACCTCGTCAACGACCATGAGAACGTGATGACTGTGTCTTCACCGTGATTCATTGATGCACCGGTGTTGCTCTTGAGTTGATAATGGCATACCACAACATGCAATATGCAATCCCGATAGGAGCCTCGTCGAACAAATCTCAGTCTGTGCGCACCACGGCACTGAGACGATGTCATGACATGCAGGGCAGACGACGAGACGAATCAGAGCACCGCCTCGAACAACAAATTCAAATCATGTGCAGCACCGGGCCGATTCTGGCCAGTAGTTGGCATCTGCCACGGAGATGGCCCTTCCCTTCTGACCCACATGGCTAGTGGATGCCATGGTGGCATCAGGGGTGGTCGAAGGTTACCATCGACGGCCGCAGACTTGCGAAACAACGTCAAATCCAGCTTTTGTGCTGAAGCAAAGAAAACATAAAAATCGATGGTCAATGACCACTGAAAATGACCCGATGACCTTCAAAACGAAGGTAGAGATGGAGAATAACCTCTTCAAATCGCTCCCAGAAGGATTTGGTTATCGGTTGACTTTACGGGGTCCTACATTGCAAATTACGTAGATGCGCTACTATTTTGCAAAAACGGGATGCGCCAGTATACCTGCTAATCTTGCACAATAGAAATATAATGAAACCAAATGCACGTTTGGTAGTGAATAAGGTATCTACAGGAGATACCTCAAAAGAATAAAAATAATGTTGCATTGGTAATTTGGTACTAAACGCTACTATAATAGATACCTCAAGCTGATATGTTTTCATCCAAAATTTCAAATTTGACACTATTAGTTCTCTTGACATGACGTGTTCAACAATGAACAAAGAGCACGTGCAAGATCACCTTCACCACATGTAGTCTGCTAGTCAGAGTACAAAGCACAGAGGCTAGTGAAAAAGTATTTTTGAAGCTAGAGGGGGCAATTCAATTGGCTTGGGATTTCGAAAGTTGGGAATCCCTTGCGGCAGAACTAGAAGAGATTTGACCAAATTTTAATGGAAGCATTGTAATACTATAGAAATATTTTGCCCTTGGAGTCTCATGCATTTGTGCTATGTTTTAGAGATATGTCCATATATAACAAAACCAAATATGCATAGTATCACACCAAAACATATTCAATAAAAAAAATTACTTAGGTTTCTACGTTTGTGTTTGCACGGCCTCTAAAGTGTCACTTGGACTTACTTTGAAAGGAAAAAGGTAATATTATTGATGATAGGGATATTTCTATCACGTGAAAACTCTAGCCACTAGGCTACTACGCTCGTAGGAGCCGAGTGGGTAGAGTTTTCATGTAACAAAACTCATGATCCAAACAGGGCTGTACTGCTCGGTCAGGGTATTTGCAATATCTGCGCTGTACCCAAGACTTACGTACAATACCTGTCGGATTCGGTCATAGTCCTCCCAATGCCGGATTGTCTAGGCAGGAGTCGCGCGATCGTCGTAAGCCCCGTAAAGCAGCGAGATCATGTGTGCATCAACAGGGATTTCTAACCCGGACCAACCCTGTTCGGATCGTGAGTTTTGTCACATGAAAACTCTAGCCACTCAGCTAATACACGCATAGTAGCTAAGTGGCTAGAGTTTTCATGTGATAATTTCAATGAAATGTCATCAAAATGTTTGAGGTACGTTTGATCCATTTTGCCAACATTGGACTCAATATTTTGATAGGGGAGTAGACAAAAGCTAAGATGATAATCTGTTCAAAAACAAATGGGCCAGCATTCTTGGGTTGGATCTCAGCTTACTGTACGTTTGACTTCAAACGATGCTCCATTAGGCAAGGAGCTTACAACTCCATTTTCCACCGTCCAAATTTCAAATTTCTTGTTTGCGTGGAGTCCTCCATCAAGTGAAGGACTCCACGCAAACAAGATCTGAAAGAATCGTCCATTTGGTTGCCAAGATTAAGCTCCTTTGATAAGATCGATGCTCTTTTTGGAGAATCAAGAGTCGAGCTGGCGGGCCGAAAGTCGAAACCCCAGCTCTTTCCTCGTTTCAAATTTAAAAAAATGTTAAATAGTCCAGAGCCTGATACCCAGTCTACTTTGACCTCACTGTGCTCCCTCCTGCTGGTGCATCTGCAGAGTGTAGAGAATGAAGTGAAATGCACACGTTTCCTCTAGTACTGTTAGTCCTACTTGGGGTCCTAATGCTTAACTCCCTTATTTCGTTAGCGAGGGAGCTGCTCAAAGCGTTGAGGGCTGACAAGAGCAAGACGCATCTCTACGAGGATCATTGTAGCCGATGAGGTGCAGCCATCAGCCGATGCTTCGATCCCAAGGAAGGGGGGCTGGATTGTGAGCTGCTCCTCGAAGAGATAGAAAATAATCTCAGAAAACTAATCGCTGACTATGATAGGCTATAATTTATCCCTAATGGTTCAAAGTAGGGTATAGTTCAATGTAGTTTCCAACTTTTGGGGGATAAATAAACAATATTGATAAAAATATTGTTCTTTTACCAATTGCTCTAAAATATGTGTGCATTCGTAGTTCGGTTTCCATCTTGCCAACTTGATTGCCCATGCTGCCTGCTGCTGTGGTTGAGCACATAATATGTACATGCGTTGTGCTACCTTAACATACACGCAATTTTTGTTCAGCGATGGGTCACACATGGGTGTGAGCGGTCAAGAACGAGCAAATCCGAATCAAATATTGTGTCGGCAGTAAATTTGATGGGTTTCTTTTCTCGTTCGGTTCTGTTGTAATCTGACAAAGTATTATTTTGTGTTCACTGTTATTGTTGAGAAATCGTTGATATTTAAAAAGGAGAGTGTTGAGCATATTTGAGAAACATTTTGATTTTTTATGAAAAGAGAACGATTTAAAATTGAGGGTTTTTGAAATATTATTGCCCTTGTACATACAACTTAAAACTACATCTCTGGGTAAATCTAATAGTGCTCCTTTCTCAAATTGTGGCTACAATGTTGTATTCTTTGAAACATCTATATATTTTAAAATCATCACATTTTGAAATAGTACAATTGTTGAGTTTTTTAACTGTAGCGTTTTTGCATTTCGTGATAGATAATTGCATTGTTATTTGGCATTTGAAAGACATTGAGATTTTTATTCCAACTCATTGTATATTTACAGCATTTTAATGATTTCCCAAATGACAAGCACTCAGTAATAAATAGATTGAGTTACGTGCGCTAAAGTGCAATCTTATTGATAAATATGATCAATATGTAAGTTTGAACACATCATGATCTATCTCGGACGACGAATAAAATTATCTATCACAGCTGACGTTAAAAAATTAGGTATGAACACAATATATACACCACGTTTGCATTCGATTGCTGATCGAAAGATATTGAAAGTGTTTGAGACTTATGTTATACAATCAACCGCAAACAAGTCCTCGCTCCTGTTCAAGATACCAGATCGCAAAAATCAGGTGACATTTACTAACTTCCAGAATTTTAGTTCCGTCAAGCTTCTAAAATAATATTTTTTGTTTTGAATCTTAGAAAATTCACTCGTTAAAATAATTGGAGCTCGAGCTCTTTTCCGAAAGCCAAAATAATCCACGGGGCTGCGCGGGTGAATCATTCCATCATTCCAATCGGACTTTGGTGACGTTGGCGCTGTCACAAGAGGAGGGCATCCTTCTCTCTTCATGTCAGAGAGATCTCCTTTGTGTCATCGGCGCCGCAACGAGGGGCGGAGGCAATTGCCATTACCAGAGAGAGAACACACAAGCAGAGGATTGGATCCTTTGCCTCAGCATTCTTCTCTTCAGACCGCAGCTCCCCCTCTGACCGTGATCTGACTGTCTCCGACCGTGTGAGTGCAATGGAGCTATCGTACCATGATCTCCTCGTCGTCTCTCCAAAAAGATAACTCCGCCATCGAGCGCGAGTGCTGTGCACCAACGCTGACACAACGACAGGCAACCTCGTCTACGTCCTCTGGGCAAACATTAGCCAGGGACGGCCTCTCGAACAACGAAAGAGTTACACCCTCATTCGAGTGATCGAGTTACATTGACAATCTTGCTTCGCTTTGTGAGCAAACTTGGAGCAGAAGGAGAGGAACATCTTCTACGAGCCAAGAAGAACCTCAGCCTTAAGCAGTCCTTCCGTTTCCTTGGCCGCGTCGTCCTCCTCGGGGACGCAGCCATCAGGGATGTTTGGTAAGTTACCCTCGTACTTGCACTCTGTGATGTAGCCGGTCAGCTCGGCCTTTGCTTGGACCTTGGGGAAGGGAGACTTGAGGAGCTGCTCATTGAGCTTCTCAAGAGTCTGGGGGGACGCGTTGATAACGAAGCTCGGGACGATGCTGTAGGCGAGGCACTCGAGCTGCAAGATGGGATTGTAGATACCCAGATCGAAGGGCTTGAGGCAATTGAAATCGAGGCAGGCGTCGCCGCAGAGGATCTCGTTGTATGGCTGGAGGGGCATTCTTAAGGATCGTCACGGTCGACAAAAAACGCGTCGACTTCGTCAAGGTCTGACTTGGAGACCTCGATGCCCCCCGCATTCAGATCAGTGACAGCCCCGTTGCCGAAGGCGTCCTCGCCCTTGACCCCGAGGATGGGGATGATCGGAAGTCTCAGGGTCTTGTCGTACCCCTCCGCGATGACGATCTGGAGGATCTCCCCAAGGGCAGCCACCTCGAGGAACTTGGAATCAGCAGTGTGGTTGGCGAGCTTCAAATCCAGGCATGGTACGAATAACTCAGAGGCAGGCGTCACAGCCGTTGGAGCTGTTTTTAGGCAAAACATCAGTCGGGGAGCTGTTATGGCTCAAGGGTAGGCCGTTAAGGAATCATTGAGAAGGGGAGGACGATTGGAAACGATCAACGCAAAGTGCGAAGTAGTTTGGCCAGAGGTAGCAGAGCTATGTGACAATCCTTGTGCACGTGCACCCAAAGTACCGGGGGCTCGACGGCCTGCATTCTCGACTCTTTCCGAAAGAGGCTCCTTTTGTAATGCACCTCATGTATAAACCAGCTAAGACTTAGCCGAACCCCTAGCAACTGCGCGGCATAT
>JALLPA010001804.1:0-10100 GCA_036939895.1 Thalassiosira exigua | reverse complement strand
TCCCAAGAAAGTAGATTATATTCGTTGCTGGGGGGGATGTCAGCCTGATGGCGGCCAGCTCTCGTGCGGCCATGACCTGGAATGTCTGCGAGGCGCAGTTGAGATCTTCGTCCTCCTTGTCAGTGCCCCACGAGGACATAGACGCGACTGTCGTTGCCGTCTCCTGGCTCCACTCCGAGCCGCTGGCCAAACTCCCTCCGTCTGAGCTTGTGTTGGCCAATTTTTTCTGCAAATAGAAGGCTGTGATGTCGATGACGGGAGGCCTTGCCTCCATTGCTGCGGCCAAAGCTCCTGCGTTGCTCGAGCACGGGGTTGTTACGTTTTCGTTGGGCGGGGTCGCCCTCTCCTTTGCCACCCAGGCCGTCGCATTGTTGGCCTTGGTCGGTACCGCTGTGGCAAATTCTGCCCACTGGCATGCTCCGCTGCCGCTCCCATTCTCTCCAGTTTGTTGTGGGGTACATGCCTTGCCCTTGCCTACTGCAGGCCACACACTCCTGTTCTTGGGCGGTACGGCCGCGGCTTCTGCGGCCCACTTTGTTGCGCCCGACGATGCCCTCGTCGCTGCACTCTTCTCCTCAGCGCCCTGCGGCGCTTCCTCCTCGGACGGGGCGGTCGTGACCTCTGCGGCGACTATCGCGCTCCACGGTCGCGCGCCGTTCTCCTTGTTGCCGTCCTCGTTGGCGTTCGTAGCCTTGGCGGGGCTGGCGCCCTTTGTCGCTCGCGGCGCGGCTGTCTCTGCCCCGGCTTCCTTCTCACCAGCGCCTCCGTCCGCCTCGGGATCAGGTGCCTGCTCGGGCTCTTCGATGGCTCCGAATCCAAACTCGTCGTCGGCCTCGGCCTCGGCTGGGGCGATGATTTCGAGGCCCTTGACCTCCGACTTGTGCTCCTCGTTGCTGCCGTACACACTCCTGTGGGCCGACCGTGGCTGGCAAGAAAGGATTGGGTTCTTTGGCGTTGAACGAGGTCATCCATTGGCCCCGCGACGAACAACGATCGACGCAGGCTTCGCCAACCTTTCGTCCCTCGTCGGCTTTCCTGTTTGTCCCGTGCCTTGCGCCGCTGCGTGCCGGAGGCGCATGCGAGGGCAGCTCGTTTGCTGCCCCCCATTTCCGCGCCACGGGCGTGCCGCCCTTGTCCTCCCTGTCTTCTTCGTTTTCTTTGTCCGAAGACGAGAGCAGGTCGTAGACCAACCTCTTCTTCTATATTGCTGAGCGTGTGGCCTCCTCCTCCTCCGACGACGACAGAGAGGAGATCAAACGTCGCCTTCCGCTTCCGTGCCGGGAGCGCCGAGGAGAGCGCGTTTCCCTGGCATTCTTTGTCCGAGCCGACCGCGGAGGAGGCGCCGGACGACCCCTCCTCCGGCGACCTAGCCTCGCGTTCGCCTCCCTTGCCCGCCCGCTCCCGAGCCGCCGTAGGTCCCGTGGAGCGACCGCGCCTCGATCGCGCTCCTGTGCCGCGAACGGATCCGCGCCTCAGGCTTCCTCGCCGCCATCGTCGTCGCCTTCGCCGTTGTTGTCTTCGTCGTCGCGGCCTCCTTAGCGCCGGTTCGTCGCCACCTTCAGCTCTCGCAGCGTCGCGCCGGTAGGGGAGGCCGTGACCCTCCGCGCCCCCCGCAGTCCCGCCGGGCTTCCCCCCCTCGACCCGGCCGCGTCGCGCTCCCTTCCCTTCGCGTCGGCCGGGGACGACGACGACGCCGTTGCGGTATTATTCGCGTTGTTTTTCGCGTTCTTGGTCGCATCCTCAGTCGCGCCCCCGCCCCCGCCGCCGTCGGCGGATCCGACGGGGGGACGACGCCGCCGTCGCCCTCCTCGAGCCGGGGGAGCGCGGGCATGACGATTGACGATCGATCTCCGCCCCCTTTTTCGGCACCGCCGGTCCGAAAAGTTGCCGGGTTGTCGGCTGGTCGGGCCTCGTTGCTCGTGTTGCTACTGCTGGAATCTTCTCTATCCACTTTTACTTATTTCTATCAGCTTCATATTGAAACCCATATTCGTCCATCAGCTCTTCCAGTCTTCTGCGCAAGCGATTGGCTTCTACCGTATTCCCAGCACTGATTTCTTCTCTCATCACGCTTTTCAGGTCTTCAAGTTGTATCATCATCTTCGCCTCTTTCTCAGGACTTAATATATTTCTACCATCACTCGTCTCTTGTCCGGCAACTTCAACAAAATCAAACTGGGGTAACTTAAGCCAGGGAAGAGGATCTGGCCCGCTCAAGGGTGCGTCAGTAGTAGTATCACTTCGATCACCTCCCCGGCGAGGCCGGAAGGCACTATCGGAAAATTCCGATCCGTCGGAAAGAAAAGCTCCGAGACCTCTATCGCCTTTCAACATGGAGTTGATGAATGTCTGCGCAACGAAACCTATGGCGATTGCAAGCAGAGCAATAGCGGGCGTTGCCACGCTACTTTCGAATGGAAATGGAGATACATCATGCAGGGTCATGCTCGCACGAGGCAGCACCGTGCAAGACTGCGACTGTACTATTATACTGCATGGCAGGTTATGTATCCTCGGTTGGTCTCGGCGAACCGATGGTGAAACAAAGACTGCTCCAAGGTACTTTCGTTGCCCTTGCATCTCTACTTTAGCTAGATAGTAGACTAGTAGGCCTACTTTTGGTTTGGCTGGAGGGTGCGGTATCGATGTGACTACTTATGTACCGTATGTTTGGGGTGTTTTGCAGCAATGTAAATTGGGGGAATTTATTTCTCAATAACTACCGGGACTTNGCTAAACGGTTTCCAAGATAGTTCAACTTGCCACGTCACATGGGCTTCAAACAGTGTGATGTGTTGTGCGGAACACTAATGCTATGCTCATCCCCTGTCGTCCAAACCTGACTCCACCATGTTTGAAATACGATAAGAAATCATTTGTTAAACCTTTCCTTGCTTTGGGTTTCTCGTCCATCGGGTGTAACACAAACAAAGAACCATGTTTCAGCTCGAACGTGTCTGTAGGTCTCTTTTGTGATATCACACCATGTGGTGTCAAATGACATGCATGAAATTTGATTGTCCGGGGGTCCCCGACAGATAATACGGTGGTGACTGTGTTTGCTACCTGCGAATTTTTGGCTCCATCGTAGCCTCCGTTTGGCTCGTATGTGACATCGCGGTGGAGGCCAAATTGATTGATGTCCATTCCCAACTCGCATTTATCATAATAAACAATCACAGTGCAATGGTTGGGTGGTGCATCCATAAACACACCTCGCGCAGGAAAGTTTTCTTTTAACCATTTGTGGATCCAACTGCAACACCATTTTAGTTCATTAGGGAATGGTCGAGTAACAAAGGTACTGCAGTGATGGCATTGGAATAAAGTTAGGTTTGTATTCCGTATGTTAGTTTGTAAAAATGTGAAAGTAGATTCGATTCACTTATTCGAATGTCCTACTGAAAGAGTTCCATCGCCGGTCCCAGTGCAGTACCTTAGCACTGTGTTGTCCTGACTGTCAAAAGAGTCCCATTTGTCGGCTCCGAAATACTGTCGCAGATGAGCCCGCCGGCGAACGTTGACCTGTGGAAGTTTCTGTCCATATGGTTTTTGACTAGAAACACATACACCCGATCCTCTGTCCCCCGCAGCTATGCAAGGTGGTGTCATGAGGTGGTCGAGAAACTGGTTCACGCATCGGACCAGATCGGGGCTGTTTAGAAAGACATTATCAAATTTCTTTGACTTCAATAGCCTAGTGTCCATGTCAGGGAGTGAACACAAATACACAGAGAGAAACATGATGTGTAAGATTACATTCAATCTCACCCGGACTTAGATGATTTCACTTTGTCGTTCATCTGATTCAAGGTCACACCAATCTTGACAAATGCATAATTGCCATGCACTTCATAGAAATACTTGTTCTGTTTAACCCAGGACACAATGCGCCCCCCTGCGTCCTTGAATCGTTGGAAAATTCCGGCCTTAATCTCGCGGAGACGTTGGTTATTGGTTCGTGCCGCTGCGTACTGCCCGACGTACTCACTGCAAAAACTCCGGAAAGTGACGTATCCGGGATGGTCCCTCCATCCCTTGCCCTGCATGAAGACTGCATCCTTATCCGAAATGTCCTTCTTCGCGATCAGTTTATCATCTTTTGCCGGGTGTTTACCAGTTCCCTATGTTCGGACAGCGTATGTCTACCCATTGGATGGGTTGAGACATTTAGTACCTGGGATATAAGACACAAGAAACATAACAAGTAACTAACCTCTTTGAATGGCTTAGTGGTGTCCATTTGCCTAGCACGTTTTTGCATCAACGTTGTGGCTCTGCTTGTGGTGCAAACCACCCATAGACCCTCGTGCTTTTCAATGAATCTGCCTTCGCATGACTGAACAAAACGACGCCAGAAGTTGCGGTGATCCTCATCCGCGACTTCATCGAAACGACTCCGGGCTTCAAAGAGTCTTTTCCGGAGATCTTGGGTGCCGGGGTGCCACGATTGGTTGTTGTGCCATCCGACCAAGTAATCATTGGACTCGGGATTGCCATCAAAAAATTGTTCGTGGCCAGGGAGTAGGATTACCCCATCGCGGCTGCGGCTTGGATCGTTGTGCTCTTCTTCTGAGTTGGGATCTTCGTCATCAACGGATTTGGAGTCCGGGTGTTCGTCAACAGCCGGAGGAATGGCAGTGATGGAAGAGACATTGTCGTTGGTGGCTTCTTCGTTGTCAGGGGGAAGATATGCATCTGGTTGCTGCTTGCTTCGATTGCGTCGAAGCAGGCGGAGATGGTGGTCAGTGGGGGGATCCACAGCTAGGTGGAAGTCGGTCAGTACAGATCGGGCGGACGAAAAGTCGGTGACTTCGAAACAATGTGACTCATCCACAAGTCAGGAAGGTGTGAGGGCCACCCAGTGGCGGTTGGCCCGTTCTCCGATCTTGTGGACTTCGCCCTTGGCCCATTTGCCTTTTGCTTGCAAGGTCAAGGGCGTCTCGAAATCGGAGAGTGAAGACGGCAGGCCACTTTCAAGCAGGCGGGCAGCCCAGCTGTTCACTTGATTGCCACTGACAGACGCAAGCATCTTTAGGATTGAACCGACATCATCGGGCGGGGTGGGAGGGTCCGCCGACAGTGCCTTGAAACAAGCACTGGGAAGGGCAATGAAGAGAGCCCGGTAACAACAGTTCCCGCCATGCCGTGTCATTGTTTGTTTCGGGTACCTGAAGCCATTCTCCAATGCGGATACGCGCTGAGGTAAGATGGCCCCTGCATGGATCAAACGCCTGCACAACGACTGCGAAAGAAGGCTCGCGTGAGCCACGAAGTGGGCGTCGAGCGGGGTCACGTTGGATGCCAGGGATTGCTGGGATACCGTCTCAATGAAACAAAAGAATGCCTTCGCCACTGCAATAAGGTCGACAGAGATTCGATCGGATGTGGTTGCCCCCTCCCGGGACTGGTCGCTGTTGAAAGGGCTGGTTCCATTCGCCAAATGGGGAGCGGCCTCCGTCTCCATTTCAAAAGTTTCGAGGGCGAGGCCAATATCATCACAGTCGACCTCCGCCATTTGCACGTCGTGTTGAGGCGAACTCGCAGACATCAGGTCGGGAGGAGCCCCCGCTGCATCGACATGAGGCACCCTGGCGACAGCATCAGAGGCGCCGGTGGCGGCTGCGACGGACGCCGCCACGGTGGTCAGATCCACAGTGTCGCCAGTGCCCCCGGCCACGGCGACGGGAAGTGCCGTCGCGACAGCGTCGGGAGCGCCCACGACGGCTGCGACAGACGCCGCCATGGTGGACATATCCACGGCGTCGCCGTTGCCCCCCGCCACAGCGACAGGAAGTGCCGTCGCGACAGTGTCGGGAGCGCCCACGGCGGCTGCGACAGGGGCTGCCCTCAGATCGACGGCATCGCAGTGGGAGGGTGAGAGCAGGTTCTCGGACACGGGCTCGCGGGGGAGAGCGCGGCGCGCGTCAGACCTGACCGGAGGTGCGGGGGCCGCCGTCGCGTCGACAGGATTCGTGGTGGCGACGGCGTCGGGAGCGCGGATGACAGCCGCGACAGACGTCGCCACCGTGCTCGCTCCCACGGCGTTGCTGTGGGCAGGGGATGGTCGTGTTTTGGTCTCGGCCTCGCGGGGGAGACGGCGGCGCGCGGCGCGAGCGGCACGGGCTTCGGACGGGGCACCAACGTCAGGGGCGGCAGCGGCAGGGGAGCCGCGGGGCGCGGCGCGAGCGGCACGGGATTGGCGACGAGTGCGGCGCGGTGGAGAGGCGGCGCGGCCGCGTGAGGCGACGGCACGAGGGCGGCGACGGACCATGTGGATGTGATGGAGCTACCGATGCTGGTCAAGGCAGATTTATGAGGCTGGTCGAGGCCATGAATGAGTGAGATTGATGTGTCCGGGCTGCGAAATGTGTGGTGTGCAAAAGCCAACGGTAATTGACAGGATCTATGTTTTTACAGAATGGATGCGTTTAAAAATAAAAAGTTCCAGATATCCGGATCTTGTTGAAACGGACGTCATGTTAAAAACATGTATCCTGTCCAAGAAAACATATATCCTGTCACGGAAAGGCTCGGCCCAAGTCTCGGCCTGACTCGTCTCGGCCTATTCAGACCATCTGCCCCCGGGGAGATCGATCGAGACCAGCCAACAATCGCAAGCGAGGGTACGATAGCGAATCGTAGTAGCAAGTTTCGGGCATTGCCAATTACTTGCTGATATTCACTTCATGACGACGACGCCAACAAGTACGTCTCTCGGTCTCCGCTTTGTTGCTGTGCTGCTGTTCGTCCTGGCGGCAACGCAAAGTGCCAGCGCAATGAGGCTCGTCGTGCAAAGAGTCAAGGCCGCATCCGTCACCGTAGCTGGAGAAAAGGTCTCCTCGATCGGGCCCGGTCTTGTTGCCCTCGTCGGCCTCCACGAGCATGACTCCGACGAGGACTTGCAGTATTGCTGTCGAAAATTATTGGCGGCAAAACTTTGGCCAAATGACAACGGGGGACAATGGAGGAAGGGCGTCAAGCAAAGAAACTTGGATTTGTTATGCGTATCACAATTTACTCTCTATGGAAAGCTGAGCAAGAAGAATCAGCCAGATTACAAGCATGCCATGAAGAATGAGCCGGCTAGAAAAGCATATCACAACTTTCTACAACTGCTACGAGAAAGCTACGGCGATGAGTCAAAAATCCACGACGGTGCCTTTGGAGAGATGATGGATGTAGATTTGACAAATGATGGTCCTGTCACTATAGTGATTGAGAGTGATCCCAAGCCGTCAAGTGGGGAGGAGGAATCAGCAAAGAGCAGCAACACGGACTGATTTATTCGATTCCATTCGATCCGATTTTGATTCGATTCACTAAATTACCGGTACATGTAATGTACATGTACATGAATGTATACGACGACCGTAGCAGTCCAGGCAGCGCTAACGAGGGCAGCAGGGGTGGCTCTAGCGGTGGTCAGTGGAGGAACAGCCACAATCGGCAGCACGGAGCAGGTGGCAGGGGGAGGGGCCGAGGCAGAGGTCGCGGCAATAACGACAGATACGGCAACAATCATCGTGGGAGGGATCAGAATTATCGGCGCTACGAGATGAATGCCCGGGATGAAACGAAACATCCAACGATGAACTACGAGATTGAACGAGGCGGCTTCGTCGGCGATGACGAACGTATGCCAGTCGATCGCGATGCTTGGGATCGAGATTTGCTCGTGTCTTGAAAATAAAACCTGAGAACTCCCCGAATTCTGGACCTCCGGATCAAGAGTCACGTCGGAACGACCGCCGACCTCCTGCATGACCTGGAGGGATACATCCACCGTGTCCTGGATACGCTTCAACCTACGAAGCAAATGTTCCCGCTGAGTCATTGGAATCGTTCGGTCCTCCTCTATGCCAAAGCCGTCTCGACCGCCTTCGCCAGCATATCTTCGAGCTCGCAACGCGTTTTGGCGTTCCAGTGGCGAGGGTTGTATACGACAACGAGGGCCACGTTCAAGGTTTGGGGCCCGCCAAATATTCGTGACGAAACCTTGGTACTCTGCACAATGCCGCGGAGGGTGTGGGAGTGGTTGCGGGCGTCGTCGACGCACCGCCCGGTGCTTGGCCTATGGCCCAGTTTCGATGCGGTCGCGGCGTCTGAAATCAATGTAGCGGATGAGACATGTCCCAGCAGTGCACAGCTAGTGTGCGATGACCCAATATCTGTTGATAGATCTAGAGACGGCAAGTCGGTCGGGATCTCGTTTCGCGGGGCGGGGACTGGAAACGCGGAAGGTGAGATCGAGGGGGATCGAGCCCGACGGAGTGGGAACGAACGAGACGCGCGGAGGAGGAGGAGAGGCGAAATAAACGTCGAGAGCCCCGCTGCCGCTTCCCCCGCCGGGCTCCGGCCCGCCACCGCCGCCTCCCTCTCCCGACCGGTCGGCGTCCTCGGATGGGATGGACCCGATCGCTCCCCCGCCGGAGTTGGAATTGGAATCGAGAACGCACCTTCTTCGCCTTCGCCTTCGCCTTCGCCTTTGCGTAAAAAGTGAAAAGTGAAAGGCGAGGGGGAAGATGACACGGGGCTTGAGCTGCGACTGGGACCAATGCCCGCGCCGACCGGTCGCCTCCGCCGCGGCGGCCCAATCTGATTCTACTCCCTGCAACCTCCTCCGCGGCTCTTCTCTCGACGTGGACCAGCCTGGCGGCTCCAAGACTCCCCATGACCCAGCGACGTCGGCAGCTGCTGCAGTAGGCTCGGGTCTGCAGCGCGGAGCATGCAGCATAGCGGCGGCTCGGGCAGCAGCCACACCAGTCCCGGGCGATGTCGGCTCTCACTTTTCACGTCCGAGAGATCCTACGACTTTCATCGAAGGCCGAACGGCTTCGATCGACGTCGCCCGCGCTCGCGGCAACAATGCCGAAGACGCTGGAGAAGTCCGGACGCCGCGTCGTGGCGTGTTGTCTTCGCTCGGACACGCCGTGGCTGGCGCGATTGCAATCTTATTGCCATCGATTGCAACAACGCACACAACGTTGCCGATCCGAGCAAGGTCCCGAACCCGTACTTTTCGGCAGGAAAGGTTTCCGAAGACGCAGCGCAGGCCACCCCCTCGACCGGAGCGACCTCGACTTCCTCATATCCTCCCTCGGCAAGGACAACAACGACAGCCTCCTCCGCGCATCTGGCGACGATAACCACTCCCACGTCGGAGCGTTCGCCGCAGGCGGTCCTGCCGACCTTCAAGCGATCGGTTCCTTCCGCTCTTGGACATCGGAGTTCGTCCGCCCTCTCAAGATGTATCCCTGGCAAGGAAGAGCCTCGACGCCGAGAGCGCCATGCGATATCACGCGGTTGCAGTCCGCGGCGGGGAGGATTGGCGGAGCGCGACAGGCGAAGCGGTCTGCAAGGCGGGTAGGGAGCTGGTCGAGCTGTGCGGAGGAGGACTGGGACCGAGGATCAATCCATCTGCGGCCATCGCCTTCGTGATCCTCGTCGATGGCGAGGAGGACTGCGAAAAAGTTGACCGGCCCGCGGCGGACTTCAAAGCGTTTCACGAATGCTTCTCGGAGCTGGGGAAGAGCACCTGGACGGGTGCGACCTTGCATTGGGAAGACGAGGACGACGACGAGAGGGAGGAGCCCCTGGGGTGCCGGATCACAATCGCAGCCTTCCACCCCAAATGGCGCCTTGGATTTGGCGAGGGGCATGACGAGGAAGGCGACACGGAAGACGTGGCGATCGTCGACTACGAGAAGCGTGCGCCCCATCCGACGATCTCCGTCGTGTCGACCTCAGCCATTGAAGCTGTCGATGTGGACGACAACGATACGGGAGACAACAAGTCATCCCCCGTCACCGAGCGCATCAACCTCCGCCCTCGTCTCCCTGCGTTCTTCGTGGTCGTTTACGCCGCGCTTTGGTCCGTGGCTCAAAGGAAAGGGTCGAGATAAGCCTACGCCTGGTAGCAACTTAAGCTAATGTGTCTTTTAATTTTAAATTCATTTTTCGCGATGGCGACGTCTTCCTTGCCTGTGCTCGTACTCGAAGACTGCTGCGGCAGTGTCAGGGATCAGGGAGGAGGAGGACGGGTGGGGATAGGAACAGGGGCGGACGCCATGGTTCTTCATGGTAAAACGCACTCCGAT